>CAMZMU010000054.1:14127765-14310759 GCA_947311845.1 Poa pratensis
ATCATAAGGAATAGCCCATATTTGAACCAAGTCAATTTCTTTCTTCCCAAATCAAAATGAATATCAATATGCCAAGGTCATTTCATCAAAAAACGAAGAACAAATACAAATGGGAGAACAATATGACCACAAAACCAACATAGGACGGTCACATTTGGCTATGATATGACCCCCATTATGGATATCTTAAGTAAATATGATTAAACTCTACTGGCGGAGCTTAGTGAACTCTGGGAGAAAGGGGGGGGGCACATGCCCCCCATACTCTATACCAAGTTGTATCAATAATGTCTACATGATTTCATAAAGGCATGTTTCTCGTATCAGAGGGGGTATTAGGATGTAGCTTAGAGGTATCCAAATTATTTTGTTTTTTTTGTGTAAAATAGAAGCGGTGCAGGCTTGGGGGTCGGATCCACGTCCGCGACGGCCCGATCCGCGGCGGCGCGCTCCGGCATGGCAGACCCTAGCGAAGGAGCGGGGCTTTCTCTCCTTGTGCACTGGCGGAGGGGAAAGAAAAGCTTGGGCGGAGTGTGGTTTAGGCGCGACGCGTCTAATTACAAATTGCCGTTTTGGGCATCTTATCAATCACACCACGACACGTCGCAACGGTGCTAGCTTTGTGACTATTACCAGTTCGGTCGCCTTCTGTAATTGCTCGGGCTGAAGATGAGGCGAAACAAGTGCGATTTTTTTTTTTTTTTTTTGATATTTCCTCCCGTTCAATTTCTTTCCACGCACATTAATTACTCAAGGTGCATATCCATGCACAATTTTTCTTTGCTTTATTGATTAAGTATAACAGGGTTTCTAGGTAAATACTACAGATCGTGGTCCGATATGGAAGAGAACGTCGGACCTCTCGCACACCGTCGATGCCGTTTTAATCGGACGATTCTGGTTTATTTTTTTCTCACCGAAAATTAAGCCATGTTTTGTCTCCCGTAACTATCGCACATAATTAATTGAGGCCAGCTACCCCCATTCCCGTCCCCTCTCCTCGCATCTCTCAGCTTCCAACAGGCTCGCTCGAACTGTTCTTCCGCCACCGCCCGATTCCCTACCCCCGCCGTCGATTCCTGCAGATTCATTCGACTCTACGCTACCGGCTCCGATTCACTCGTCTCTGCGCTGCCCGCTCTATTCGTCATGGCGCTCCGCGGCGTGGAGACCTCGCCGGATTGGCAGGCGGCTGGCGGAGGCGGCTCATCGTGGCCGGCGGCGATGATAGTTTGCGCCCGAAGCATCGGTATTTGGCTGCTTCGACGCTCGCGTGAGTCAACTCGATTTTGTACAGGCAGAACTAGGTAATAGGCAGACTAGCTCGCAATTTGTATATTGTTTTCTGAAATTTGTCATGCATTAGATTTTCCCCGCCACCCTCGTTTTCCTAGATCGAGATTTCTACCAGCGCACTATGCCGTTCAGCTGCAAGGAATCGTCATCGATTCTCGATCTCCCGTCAAGATGAGCGCGGTGCCGGGTCCGACCAAGTCGAGCTTCAAGGAGGCGGCTCTGAGTTCAGTGCACCACGCACATGCGTCATCACCGACACAGGGTCACCACGGCGACATGGCCACAAGCATGCGACCCGACACGCACATGCTCATTGTGGCTCGTCGCCTCCATCTGCTTTTTGTAGTAGCATCAAACATCGATACAACTTGGAATAATTTGTTGTTATATGGAAGCATGGTGTGAAACATGCTTCCTCCTTTCATATCACATATTTCTACCATGTGGACGTTTGCGTCTGACAAGCTCGCAGTAGTGTGCTTCATAGTAGCATATTACATATTTCCTATCATGTGGACATTTGCTTCCCACAAGCTAACATTAGAGTGCTTCATAGTAGCATATTTCCTTCTACACACATATTTCTTCCTTCTCTTGTATGCTTCTATTATTAATAAGGTTTGTTTCATGCAAGCCTACAATGTTCCTATGATTCTCACACATATGTTTCTATTGTATAGCAGACAATTTCCGTCATGGACATTGGGCGTGTGTTCGCAATTATGTTGGCGATCCCGGGCACAGCGAAGGTTGTGGCAGCACGGACCCATCTGTCGTGTTCGTGTGATTCGACGATGTTGACATGTAGTGCATTCTTCGACAAGCTGGTGTTTGGAGACAAGTGCGATGCTGCCTCAGACGTCGTGGGATACGACCAATCAAACAGCAAGGATGATGTCGAATGGCCTGTGTGTCAAACCGTCCACTTATTTTCATGTTGTCGCAGTACAATGTACTACCATGAACAGGAAACTCTATGCCCTATGTAGGAAGCAAGCAGCAGGAAGAATGTAAACATATATATTTGTTTACATAATAAAACTTCAGTTGAGTAGGAAGCAAAGTACGGTACCATTGGAAACAATATGTGTTTCATAAGGAAGCAAAACTATAGGGATATTTATATTAAATTGAAGCAAACTTTATTTGCATGGAAGCATGTTCTTCACTGTACGGAAACACAATTTTGGTGCGGTGAAGGGAACTTCCGTTTCATAGAAAAGAGATGCATAAAATGGAAACTTCATTTCTTTCGTTTGAATCCGAAGCAGATTTGCATTACACTGGAAGCTGGATGTGTTTCCTAAGGAAGCAACTTGAATAATGTGTTTACCTAAATACTACGGTATAGGTAAATACCGTACTTAGTTTGATGTTGCCGCAGTTACGATGTACTACCATGAATAGGAAACTCTATCCCCTATGTAGGAAGCAAGCAGCATGAACACTGTAAACATATGTATTTGTTTACGTAAGAAAACTTCAGTTGAGTAGGAAGCAATACCATCGGAAACGGTTTCATAAGGAAGGAAAACTATATGGATATTTATGTTAAATTGAAGCAAATTTCATTTGCATGGAAGCATGTTCTTCACTGTACGGAAACACAATTTTGGTGCGTCTAAAGGGAACGTCCGTTTCATAGAAAGAGATGCATAAAATGGAAACTTAATTTCATTCACCTGAATCTGAAGCAGATTTGCATTACATTGGAAGCGGGATGTGTTTCCTAAGGAAGCAACCTGAATAATGTGGAAACTCACCTTTTCTACAATAATTAGCTTCACTGGAATTATTAATTGGTTTCCTAAAATTAAAAACGAGAGTTAAATGTGACGTGATTTGTGGAAGAATCAGTGCAAGTCCTAGGTACGAACTAACCACCTAGCTAGTGCCTGGAATCACGGAAGGAGCCGCGCGCACACAAGGCGTGGTTAAAAATCCTACGGCCACGCTGCTTCCTATCGTACGGCCAGATACTGGTCCGATGTTAACCATAAATCGGAAGCCGATTCCTAGTGGTGCGGGTTTCTAACCTTAACAAGGAAGTTAGGAAAGGTGGCGTGAAATTAATCCGCATGCACATCCTACTTTCTGGACTAGATCTATGAGTACAAGAATGAGCAGCCACATTTGCATATGAGTAATATCACAGCTAGCGAAAAAAAAAAACCTAAGCTCTTTAATTTCCTGACAAATAATGGTAATTAATGATCTCACAGTTCTCTCTTCCTTGACCAAATTGACAACGTATACTCCCTCTGTTGTTGAATAAGTGTACTTCTAAGTTTACTACTTAGTCAAACTTTTAAACTTTGACCAAATTTATAGAAAAAAGTAGCAACATATATGACATAACATTGGTATATTTTGAAACTTTATTTCAAATGAATCTAGTGATACTAATTTACTGTCATAAATGTGGATACGTTTTCCAATAAAGTTGGTCAAAATTTAATAAGTTTGACTTATCTCAAAAGGTAGAAGTACACTTATTCGCGGATGGAGAGAATAGAGCATTTGTCTCTAGGATAACGCGTTGAAGGCCCATGTCGTGCGCTAGCCGAATCCCATCACGCACCGCTTCAGCCTCCATGACCAAAGCACTTGCTGCAATGTCAAACCATCTTGCCTAAGTTCTGAGTAGCTTACTCGAGTGATCACGAATCACCACAACACAAGTAGCATCGTCCATAACATCCGACCTAAAGCCAGTATCAACATTTGATCTTGATCGTACGGGTCCAGGTGGTTTCCAGTGTGCAATTTTATATACTGGTTGAACCTTTTTTTGCTCCCAACCTGATTAAGATCGATGGTTGTCTCAATTCTGTCCAAGCACCACACAAAATGACGCATGCTTGATCCTCTGGTGCCACAATTCCATTAAAGGTGTGTTTGGAAGAGCGCCACTCTACTCAACTTCACTCCAACTCAGAACTCGACTCCACGTTCAAGCTCTAGAGCACAAGAAAGGTGTTTGGGGGACAAACTAGCTTCAGATCCAGATAGAGAATAGGTTGCTCTGAAAATGTCTAAATTACCATCGTTTCCTTCTCCGTTAATTTGGTACGTACTACACCTATCTCTGGTCTTTTCTTTGGTTAGCGTTAGTGTAAGGCAAAATCATGAGAGCCATGGATTATACACGTGAAAGTTCATTGATCAAATCGAAGGCATTGACATGACATACACTCATAAAACGTGAATGTGATGACTATTTCAAACTCGCACAAAGTGCATGGCTCATTGAGGCCACCGTACAACATTCATCTTCCTAGTTCATCACAAAATCAGTATAAGAACATCTCTGCAAATACCTTATGTTTATAGAGTAGCAAAAGCATTGTTGTTATCATTCTAGTATGGATGCTTGCTTTGCTTGCTGTATAATGTATTCAATGTCTACTGTTTGGGTGCCATCTCTATATATTCACTACAGGCATCTCTCCAATAAAAACATGTACGGAGATATTAGATCCCTTGTCTAATGCCTCTCAAAGGAGTAAAATAGTGGCTCGATCTACTGAACAACACCGAGAACGAGACATAAGTCACTAGTCGCATGATCATTTCTACTCCAGTCTGTCATAAGCTTTCCTCATATCAAGTTTGAGCGCACAAATCTGACTTTTCTTTGCCTTATTTCCTTTCATGTAGTGAAGACAACAAGCCAACTGATAATTCAAAAAAATCTAGCTAGGCATGTGACCGGGGCAATTCTAGGTCCTTGGTTCAAGATGACCCACAAAATTTCTTATGCCGTTTTTTTTTTTTTTTTGCAATTGAACATGAAATTGGGTCTCGTCCGAGGAATAAGATGGCATGTAACAGGTTATCGTATTGGAACTTGTTTCGATTTGGTCTCGGAGGGTTTGTTAGGATGACTCCAACGGGACGACGCATCGAGTCCGCGCGCATCCGTTCGTGTCCGCGAGGGCCAAAAACACGGCCCAACGGGGCGACGCAAACGGACCGCGGTCCGTTTTTTGGTCCGCCGCGACGCATCCCTGGCCCAAATTTGGGCCACCGATGCGTCGGCCCCGGACGCGAAACGGAGCTCTTTTGTGTCCTCCCCTGGTCCGCTTTTGGAGGCAAAATCCACAGTCCAGACCTACCCCATGGCCGCCGCCGTCTCCAGGATCGCCAAGGCCGCCGCCAAGACCGCCGCCGCCGCCGCCGCCGCCGAGAGCCTAGAGCTGGCCGACGACGCCGCCGGGCTTGCTCCCCGGCTGAAGAAAGTGAAGAAGGAGCTCACGGAGGAGCAGAGGGCCAAGGAGACGACCAAGCGGGGCCAACGGAGGAGGAGGCTGAAGCAGGACAGGCTCGACGCCGCCGCTAGGGCCGCCGCCGAGGAAAAGGGCGACGACGACAACGCCGACCTCGTGACCAAGACCGTGACAGCTGCCCTCCTCCTCATTGGACTTACCCGTCCGCGGCGGCGGTCGGGGTTTCCTCTACGCGGCCAGCTCCAACGCTTCCACGGCCCGACCTCCAAGGTTGAAACCGCTCGCGACCGCGCCATCTCCTGCGCACGGGTTCGTCCCTGGAACCATGCCGCCACGGGTTTCTCCTACCTCCGACGAGTCGGGCGAGGTACCTGCCCTCGTTCTCAACCCGCCTGCGACACCGTTGGTCGCACAGTCGCCCGCGCCGCAGACTGCGGAGGCGCGTGCAGCTGCCCCGCCAGTGGTCGCCCCCGCGCGTAACCTGTTCGACACTGTGCCCACGCCATCGCCGGGTGACCCCAGGTACTACGAGGAGGACGATGACCCCTACTACGGGGAGGACGTCCTCCAGGACATGGTCTGCGACAACACCCAGTACGACGGCGACGACTACAATGCCGGGATGATGAGACTCTACCGACCGGCCCCGATGTGATCAACATCGATAATGAGCCGGTCTTCAACGAGCTCGATGCCGCCGCCGCGGCCATGAGGAAGAAGGTCAGCCAAAGAGGCGCCTCGTTCACCACCGCTGAAGACATTCTCATTTGCGAGTCGTGGATCGATGTTGGAACCAACCAAATCGTCGGGGCCGAGCAAAAGGGTCGGCATTTTGGGGCCGGTTCACCAAGCACTACAACGAGGGCCGCATCCTTCCGCCCCGGAACATTCTGACGCACCGGACCGAGTGTTCAATCTCTAAGAGGTGGAACCACATTCAAGAGCAAATGAGCAAGTTTTGCGGCGCCGTTGAGCACATCGAAAGCCGGCCGCCGCAAAGTGGCTATGGAATCAAGGAGCAAATGTTGCAAGCTTTGGATCTCTTCAAGCTCAATATGGCAAGGTCTTCACCTTGACCCATTGCTACCGGGAGCTCAAGGACCAGGAGAAGTGGAAGGAGCTATACGCCTCCCTCAAGAAGGCGGGACAAGCGGGACATCTTGGTGTTGACAAGGGAGAGGGCACAACGAGAAGGAGAAGGACGGGAGGCCAAGGGGGAAGAACAACTCCAAGGCCGAGCAGAAGCGCGATGCAATGACCCTTGCGTTGCAAGAGACTTTGAGCGGGTTCCTATCCCAAAAGGATAAGACCTGTGACAAGAGGGAAGAGAGGAGAGAAAGGAACGCCTCGAGAGAGAGGCGGCTTCGAAGCTCTACTTCGAATTGCAAAAGAAGAGGCTTGACATAGAGGAGGAGAACGCTCGGACCCGGGCGGCGGAGGTCGAGATCAGGGGCAAGGAGGCCGAGGCAAGGACCAAGGAGGCCGACGTGAAGGATAAGGAGGTGGAGCTCAAGGCCAAAGACCTTGAACTCGCTCTACGCGCCGAGGAGGCCAGGATCATGGACATGGACATCTCCACCTTCACCCTAGGAAGAAAGCCTACTACGAGAAGAAGCAAAGGCAGTACATGGATCAGGTTTGATCTATTCTCGGTCCCTTCTACATATTTGTGTTGAACTATGGCCAACATGGCCGGAAAAACATGGCCGGTGGCCGAAATTTGTAATATTTTGGGCACATGTCGTGGTGGGATCACGGCAGATGCCATAGGTATGGCTAAGATGGGGCCGAATGGTCGTTGGGGGAATCCGGGGAGGGTTTATGCACTCAAGAAGTGCACACGCAAGAACACGCAAGAACACGAACAAGAACCAAGAAAGCAAGAACACAAAACACACCACGATGTACCCTGCTTCGGGGCCCTCTTGTGGAGGTAACACCCCTACTGCAGCACTATCCTAGCCAGTGTATAGCTCAGAGTGACAAGTACAAGCTGCTCCTCGAGCTGTATGATGATACAATGGTGAGAACTTGAGGTAAAAGATGGAGCTATACGGGAGGAGAAGGCACTCCGAGCTAGATCCGAGGTGTTTCCGGGGTTTCCGAGGTTCCTTCCTCTTTTTCTCTTGATTCTTCTCCGGGGGTCTCTTTCTTCTCTTGGATCCTCTCTGGCAGGAGGGGGTGAAGCCCACTATATAGGCCAGCCGGGTTACCATTGTGCCCCTCGCAGAACACTGTTGCCATGCCTCTGCAACGGTCACCACCGTACCACCGTACCTCGGTCGGGGACAAGACGTGGCTTGCCCATCTCCTGTAGCCTAACGGCAGAACTAGCATGTCCCCTCTGACCGAGACAGGACGTGGCCTGGCAGAGCTACCTCGTAGCCTTTTCCCAGACCTCGCGTGGTCAGCGGTCGGAGACGTGCAGGCCCGCCGAACCCGGAGCACGCCTCTGCCATGCTCCTTGACAGACGCTCCCGTGTCAGGCGCTCTGTACCCGGCTGGAAGTGACAGGAGCATTGACTCCTGCCCGACCTACAGCCCACCACCTCGGTTAGCTCGACACGGATGTGACGGGCTCCGTACCTCGGGTCTTGCGCTTAATCTCTTTACCAGGTCGGATCTTACTTCCTCCCACAGCTTCTCCTGCACTCACAACACAAACCACTGCACTGAGGTAGTTAGGTCGGCTGAACATAGCTCGGACAGTGAACCTCGGCCCTGGCCAACAGTATACCTCGGACCCTTGGGCCAAAATAGGTCGGCCTGTACTCTCCAGGTCAAGATGAAGCTCGGACTTCCCAGGCCCAAACAGGTCGGCCCTTTCCGTACCTCGGCACAACTTCGAACACCACCTTATGCCAAGCCTTGACCCTACCCGGGGATACTCCCCCGACATTAGTCCCCGAAGCTGGTGCGGTCCTACGACCTCGGAAGGAGGGCCGTAGCAGGTTCAAAACAAGCATTACACCACCTCCTAAACCGACCTCCAACATAGTCACGCCGAGGTACCTCCCATACACCACCATCCAATCCGAGGTAGATATGCGAACTGAACTCTCCGAGCTATCTGACTCAGCACCATCTTGCCTCAAGATTTTCCGAGGTACGTGGCGAAGAATCTCTGCCCGGGCTTCGGAATCCGGACCTCTGCCAAGCAGATTCTGACCACACGCCGCCCTCGTCAGCCGGACCCACCGAACAGCGCACCTGCGCACTCAAGTACTTGACCGCCCACGACCCCTCGATTCTTGTGCTGACCAGCGCAGGAAATCCGGGGTGGGCGGTTGCCACTCTGCGGCCCACGATGTGGCCGATCGTGCGGCCGCAACCGCGTAACCGTGCGCCCACTCGCACACGATCCCGCGCCTCCCGATAACCGCGCGGTAGTGGCGCAGTTAATGCGGGCAGTTACCGCACGCGGCTATAAGTAGGGCCCCACGGGTAACTTCGCCATCTTCTTCCTCCTTCACTCGCCCTCTCGCCTCCATCGCCACCAGTGCCGCCGCTTCCGGTTGAGAAGAAACACGTTCCCGCCGCCGCCGACGAGCAGCTCCTTCGTCGCCGCTGCGACCGCGTCACCGGCGCCGCCCTTCAGCACCTCGTTTTCACGGTATGTACTCCCTTTCTTGATACCCTAGGCATTGCCCTAGGTTTCTTCCTCTTTGCGCTTTGGTTCTTCATATGTTCTTGAATAAAACTCTATTTACCTCCTCCGGTAGATCTTACTTGCATACTTTTTTGGGTAGTAGTGAGTTTCATACCTCGGATAGATGCTCGCCTAGCATAGATATGCCTCTATATACACAGATAGCCGTCCAACTCCTCCTGAGTTAGCCAGATATAGCCTTAGATTCCAGATTTACTTTTTCCTTTGCTAAACTTCTGTGCATTCTGCAGATTGATTCTGCCGAGATGTCTCCTCCTGAGACTTCGGAACAAACCGAGGTTCCAGACCTCGAACTGGAGGTCGGAGAACGAGCCGGCTGGGAAGGTTCGGATGTAACTCCGGACGAAATCCAGTGGCTCAGGGCGACTCGGCGGATTCCCGCCGGGGTAGAGTGTCGCCTGCCAGAGGGCGAACTCGAGCCTCAAGTCAAGGAAGGGGAACGGGTGGTCTTCGTCGCGCACTTCCAGCGCGGCTTCGGACTGCCCGTTAGTGATTTCTTCCGGAGCTTCCTCGACAAGTTCGACTCCAGGTTCATCACCTCCCCGCCAACGCCATCACCACTCTCTCCTGCATCGTTTCCTTCTCTGAGGGATACCTCGGCCTCAAAGCCACGGTAGACCTCTTTTCTCGCTACTTCCAACTTAAGCGGCAAGTGATCCCGGATCCGAAAAACAAGGATCTGCCCAAGCTACTAACCGCCTGCGGAGCAGCCATCGTAGCTCCTCGCCGAAACTCCATCTTCCCACGTATCGCTACTCCGGACACCGTTCGCAAGTGGCTCCGGACGTGGTTTTACGTGAAGAACTCCGGCGAAGAGGACTTCCTCAATCTGCCGGCGTTTAACCTCAGCCCTCCTACAGAACCGCTCAACTGGGACTACACTCCCCCTCTCACCAGCGAAATCAAGTCCATCCATGGGTATGTTGCGAAATGGCAGGACCCGGAGGACCCTGCGAACGACGGGAAAGTCCTGACGGCTGACGATCTGGCCTGCACATTCGTGAAGCGCAGGGTCTCCCCTCTCCAGGCGAGGACTCACAAGATCTGCCACATGAGCGGTCTTTATGATCCAACCCGCCATACGCACGTTGCACTGGACAACGCCGCGGTAGCTCGGCGAGTCCGAGCTATCACCAAGTCCAAGATCTCTGACGCTTGGACATGGGGAAGGGAACCCCACTACAGGACCAAGCCACCAAAACAGGTACGCTGTTCCGACGTTTTCTTCGGTACTCCTTTACCACCGAGGTCTTGCTACCGACGTTCATCTTGACCATTTTCTTCCTAACTCCTTTTCATATGTCTGCCATATAGCTGTTCTCCCGCCAGACCGCCGAGGATGGAGTCCATCCTGCGGACCACTTCGGCAAGGATCTTCCTGTCGAGGACCCACCATCCAACGAGGACCCTGACAACGAGGATTACATGCCCATTGCCTCGGCCCGCGTCACCACCGCGGGTAAGCCTCAAGCACAAGCTTCAGTTCAAGAGATTTCGGATGACGAGGAGGGATTTCTCGTCATGGAACCAATAAACGCGGTACCTATCTCCTGCCTTCCTCACCTTCCGAACTTTACTCCAGCAACCAGCCGGAAACGCGCTGGTGCCGCAACTTCGGCCGCCGAACCATCCGCCACTGGAGCCTCCGGACCCACTGCGGCTCCGGTCAAGAGACGTCGGCTGAAGAAGTCCGGAAATCCTCCTCATGCCCGAGGGGGCAAGAGTTTCCTACTTCGGATGGGTAATGCTTTGCTTCTATAGCCAACAAGTTTGTTGCTTAAACTTATCACCTCGGTACTAACACTTGACCATCTTCCTTCGTTGCAGTGACCCCATAGACGTGGATCAGGAGGTATCCTCCATGACTGCACCCGTTGGTGCCTCTGAAGCCACGACCACCCCGACGAACTCTCGCCCCGTATCTCCTCCACCGAGGTCTGGCCCGGCCTTGGAGAAATCTGCCCCCACCCGAGGTCAGACTTCTCCGCGTCCTCAAACGGATGCGGGGACCAATCGCGCCAGAACTCCGGCTACCGCCTTGCCGGAGCCTCGACTCTCCCCCCGCAGCCAGACTGCCCGCAACCAACAACAGCAACAGCAGAAGCTTCAGCAGAAGCAACAGCCCAAGCAGCAGCCCAAGCAGCAGCCCCAAAAACCAGTTCGCCAGACTACCTTGCCGTTGGAGAAAGGCAAGGAGAAAGAGAAAGAGACGGTGAAGTCTAAGGTCACCCCCAAACCAACATCTGGGTCTGGCACCCTGACTATCTCTTCTCCTTCAAGGATGCACCGAGGTCTCCTCCCCGGTGACACGCCGAATTCCTCCATTCGCCGCACCCGTTGATGAGACTGCTCCTCCGGCCGACGAATATGCTCGGAGGACATCTCTTATATTGGATAACCGGCCTGCTTCAAGCTCCGAGGCTGCTTTGGCCTTGGAGGCCTCGGTTAGGGGCATCGAGCAGGGCGGACCGTGGGGATATCCTCCTCTGCGCACTGACAGTGACCAGAGCCTCGGCTCCTTGGAACACTACAATGCAGACTGGAATTCTGCAGACGAGGTCTCCTCGGCCTCCCTAGCTGCTCCGGTGGTGAGCATCCTGCGGGAAACAGCGCCTGCGGCCGAAGCGTACACGACCTACAAGTCGCTGCCCTGCGTGCTGCTCAAAACATCGACGTAAGTCCTATTCTCTTTACTTTCATGCAGTATCTCATCTAATATCCACCATTCCCAGTCCCCGAGATTCGAGGTAAACTATTGACGCTCCGCCGGAGTTAAAATTGTTTGGCTTGAATCTCAACTTTCAATTTTCATCCGACGTATCCAAACCATTTTACCTTACTTTATCATGCACCTCGGGTACGAGTCCCCGAGACTCCTGTCGAGGCATACCCCGGCAACATTTTCCCAATGATTTGACTCCGAGTCCCCGAGACTCTTGTCGAGGTATAGCCTTTCTAACCGAGCTATGTTTTTCTTCCTTGCAGAATACTATGAACGTCCGCACGGACATCTTTCACACCCTCTGTTTGACCACAAGAAACTCCACGACGAGCACAAGGCCGTCCTTGCAGAAAAGAACTCTTTGGACGAAAGCTCCAACAAGAGAAAGCCGAAGTAGCTCGTCTGGTAAAGGAACTGAAGCGCATCACTGAGCTGCGGACGTCGGAAAAAGAGCAGCTGCAGGCGGAAAAGGCCAGTGTTGTTGAAACAGAGAAGAAACTTCGGGAGGATGCCGCCAAGGAACATGAGAATGCGCTCCAGTTAGCCGAGGCCCGCGCCACCTCGGCCACCGAGGCTTATGAAGCCCTTCAAGCTTCGGTTAACCAGCTCCTCCCGACGCTGGAACGCATCAACAAAGAAATGGACGGTAAGCTTCTTGCCCCCCTTATCCTTGCTTTGTCCTCAACAGTACTGGCTCTTTGCCGAACTGTTTCTTTCATTATTAACAGGCTATCCTTCTGCAGAGCACTTCACCTACACCCAAATTCGGCTCGCAATATCACTGATCAGCACAGGAAGAGGCGTAACGAGACGAACCCCGCCTGGACCATTGAGGACCACATCGTGGCCATCAAAGCTCGGATCCATCCCTTGAAAACCATTGGGTCCGAACTCCTCGATGCAGGTGTGTCTGCTTTCCGAGCCTTGTGGCCTCTTGCCGATGCTCCCAATACTACGCCTGAGCTCGCCGCCAAGCTTCGTGAAGCCGAACAAAGACTTCGAGAGTGGCGCTCATCTTCGGCTCGCGCTGGAGCTGATGCCGCTCTCAAATTCATCATGACTTGGTGCGAGAAGCTCGACCTCGAAAAGATGGACACTCTTCGCCGAGGCTCGCCCTGGTCCACGGACCCAATTCTCATCCAGCGGCGCGAAAAGATGGCTGCCTTCTTCGCTGGATATGCCAACACCAAGAACTTGAGCGAGGGAGACACCTACTCCGACGCCGAAGATGACGAGCCAGAAGAGGATGAATACGAAACAGAATCCGACGTCGAAGCCGAGCAAGGTGACGATGGTGACACCCGCGAAGCAGAAACCGAGGCTTCTCCACAACCTGGTGCCGAGGTTACTGCCGACGTTGCCAGCACCTCCCAGGCTACCTCGGCTCCGGACGAAATCCCTGCTGCATCGGCTGCTGCCGACGTAATTCCTGATGCCTCGACCTGAACTTATGCTTGGCCAAAAAACTTCATTAAATCCCCGGTATGCCGGGACGCAGATGTAATCAAACTTAAGTAGTTCCTTTTGCTACCTCTGTTACTATCATGCTTATCCGAACCATGCTTTTCTAAGCTTTACGTCGAATCCTTTTGAATGATTGCTCGAGTTTACTTTCGTGTTTACTATGTTTGGCATTCTTTGCTCTTGACTACCTTTTAGGCAGATGCCAGTCGAGTCACAAGATTGTTGTTCATAGCATACAGTACTTGGTAAATTCCGAGGTATGTTTCAAAGTCATCCGACATAAACGAAAGGTAAAGACAGGGGTTAGTAAACGACACATGCCGAACTATAATTTTGGACCGAGTCCCCGAGTTCATTTTCATGTCTCCCACGTTTTTTCCTCTTTGCTCTTGACTACCTTTTAGGCAGATGCCAGTCGAGTCACAAGATTAGTTTCATAGCACACATTACTTGAAGTTTGAGACGAGGTTCAAAATAGTTCGGCATATGAACGAAACTGACAAACAGAGATAAAACATAAGCACAAGAGCGAGGCAGTCCCCGAGCTTTAACCTCGGAGTGCCGACATTTTTATTAAGGATTAACCGAGGTACATACATTGCGCCTTTCATGAGTAGAAAGGTCGGAGTAGAGCTACGTTCCATGGTCGCCTGACCTCTGACCGGGGTTGTCCAGCCCATCTTCCCTTGGTTCCTGCGCATCTATAAGATAGTAGGAATCATTGAGCAGAGCTCGGCTCACAACGAACGGTCCCTCCCATGGAGGTGACAACTTGTGCCGGCCTTTCTTGCGCTGCACCAACCTCAGCACCAAATCTCCCTCGTGAAACACACGAGGGTTGATACTCCGGCTATGATAACGTCGGAGACCTTGCTGGTAAATTGCTGACCGAGATGAGGCCAATTCTCTCGCTTCCTCAAGCAGATCTACTGCATCCTCCCGAGCCTCTTTTGCCTCGGCTTCAGTGTACATTGCCACTCTGGGCGCATCATATTCGATGTCAGTGGGTAGCATAGCTTCTGCCCCATAGACCATAAAAAATGGCGTATAGCCAGTTGATCGATTTGGCGTGGTCCTTAGACCCCACAGTACTGCTGGTATCTCATCTATCCAACACCCCGGCGTTTTCAGCAGTGGTTCAATGAGCCGAGCCTTGATGCCGGCCAACACTAGAGCATTTGATCTTTCCACTGTCCATTAGACTCCGGGTGTGCCACCGAGGCTATGTCCAGCCGGATTCCCTTGTTCATGCAAAACCGAGCGAACTCTCCAACAGCAAAGTTAGTGCCGTTGTCCGAGATAATGCTATGGGGGTAGCCATATCGCAGAATAATCTCCTTCAAGAAAGTCACTGCTGAATGACCATCCAACTTCCGGATTGGTTTCACCTCGATCCACTTGGTGAATTTGTCCACCATCACCAATATGTGTGTCATGTTACCTCGGGCTGGTTTGAACTCTCCCACCATATCCAAACACCATACCGCAAACGGCCAAGTGATAGGAATTGTTTTGAGCGCCGAAGCTGGCATATGCGTTTGCTTGGCAAACCTTTGGCATCCTTCACATCTCCGGACTATGGCCTCTGCATCAGCAAGAGCAGTGGGCCAATAGAACCCATGCCTAAACACCTTGGCCACCAGAGCTCTTGTGCTGCAATGATGACCACATCTCCTTGGTGGATCTCCAAAAGCATCTCCTTGCCTTCAGCTGGCTCAACACACCGTTGCAACACCTCGGTTACGCTTCTTTTATAGAGCTCCTTGTTGATGATGGTGTACGCCTTGGCCCTCCTTTGAATCCTCCTAGCCTCGGTTGTGTCACTTGGCGTGCTTCCCTCCGTTATGAACTTCATAATTTGCTCCGCCCACTCCGGCACCGGGTGCAAAGGAAAAAGTTCCTCATCCACCTCCATTGGCTCGGCCACCATAATCTCCTCCATTATTTCCTCCACCATCCTGCGACCAGTCCCCGAGTCTGGATGAGCAGTCCCCGAGGTTTGGTGTGCAGTCCCCGAGCTCTGCCACGCAGTCCCCGGGTCCGACCAAACGCATCCGACGTCTACCTCCATTGGAACAGGTCCGGGCTCTTGCTCCGCCGGGATGAAAATAGATTCGGATTCAGGAGAAGGTTTGATTGAAGGAGTTCTCAAGTGATTCAGGGCTACCCCTGGTGGTACTGCCTCTTTTGATGAACCGAGCTTTGACAACACGTCGGCAGCATCATTTTCTGCCCGAGGTATATGCCTGTACTCACACCCTTCAAAGAACCCGGATATCTTTTGCACATGGAACCGATATAACGCCATGTTGGCATCCAGAGCATCCCAAGTTCCAGAAGATTGTTGCACCACCAGGTCGGAATCGCCGAAGCACTCTACACGCCGGATACCGATCTCCTTTGCCACCTTGAGGCCATGGATTAAGGCCTCATACTCCGCCACATTGTTTGATGCTGAGAAATGAATCTGCAGCACGTACTTCAGCTGATCTTGCTTTGGCGAGGTGAGGACTATTCCAGCCCCCAGCCCGATCTTTGTTTTGGACCCATCAAAATGCATTTTCCAATAATTATAGTCCGGCCTGGGTGGCTCATACTGCATCTCGGCCCAATCACAAAAGAAGTCCGGCAACGCCTGGGATTTAATTGCGTCTCTTCTCTCATAATGTGGTGCATATGGAGACACCTCAATCGCCCATTTGGCAACTCGGCCAGTTGCATCTTTGCACCCGATGATCTCCGAGATTGGAGCTTCGCACACCACCGTCATGGGATGCTCCTGGAAATAATGCTTCAACTTCTTGACCGCCAGGTAAACACCATACGTCATCTTCTGGTAGTGAGGATAGTTCTGCTTCGAGGTAGAGATCACCTCGCTCAAGTAATACACCGGTCTCTGCACCGACCTGCCACCTTCTTCGCGCTCCACCACCACTGCCACACTTACAACTCGGTTTGTGGCCGCAATGTAAAGTAACATCGGCTCATTGTGCAATGGTGACGCTAACACCGGGGCAGTGGACAACATCTTTTTCAGCTCACCAAACGCCACGTCGGCCTGCGGGGTCCATGTAAACCCGGTACTTTTCTTCATGAGCTGGTACAAAGGTAAGGCTTTTTCTCCTAGCCGAGCTACAAATCGGCTCAACGAGGCTAGGCACCCTGTGAACTTCTGCACATCTTTCAAACACTTCGGTAACTTCATGCTCTCAATAGCTCGGATTTTGGCCGGGTTAACCTCGATACCTCGGCTAGACACCAGGAATCCGAGCAACTTTCCAGCCGGGACACCAAAGGTGCACTTGTCCGGGTTAAGCTTCAACCGATACTTTCTCAAATTCACAAATGTCTCCTCGAGATCCTCGAGGAGAGTATGTTTCTCCTTAGTTTTGATGACAATATCGTCGACATACACTTGCACATTTTTGCCCATCTGAGAGTGCAGGCATTTCTGCATACACCTCTGATAAGTTGCCCCGGCATTTCTCAGACCAAAACACATGACACGATAGCAATACGCCCCATACGGGGTAATAAAAGCGGTCTTTATTTGATCCTTTGGGTTCAGTGGTATCTGGTGAAAACCAGAGTACGCATCGATGAAAGATAACAGTTCACAACCAGCAGTGGAATCGATCACTTGATCAATCCGAGGTAATGGAAACGGATCTTTTGGGCACGCCTTGTTGAGGTTAGTGAAGTCAATGCACATGCGCCACACCTTGACCACGGCTGGCTCGTCTTTCTTCTTTTCCACCAAGACCGGATTGGATATCCAGTCCGGATGCAGTACCTCCATTATGAACCCGGCTGCAAGCAACTTAGCCAGCTCGTCCAGCACCACTTGTCTCCGGTCGTCTGAGAGACGACGGGTCGGTTGCCTCACCGGTTTCACCTCTGGCCTAACAAATAAAGAGTGCTCTGCCAACTCCCTCGGAACACCTGGCAGGTCCTTAGCCGACCATGCAAAGATATCCCGATTCTCACGGAGGAAGTGACAGAGCTCGCCTTCCTATTTCTCGCCTAGCCCGGTCCCAATGATGGCCACATGCTCTGGGTGCTCCGGGTCAATGGGGATTTCTTGGTCTCCTTGGGTACCTCGAACGCCGCAGTTGAGTCCGGGCTCATCAGTCCGGACAGGCCGAGCTGTGTTGACTGCGCCATTGCCACCACTTGATGCAGCTTCTTCTTCTCGGCTGCGATCACCAAAGACTCGGCTAGGTTAGATCCCGCCGAGGCACACTGAATTGCTCGCTTGTAGTCACCCGAGATGGATATGATCCATTAGGCCCTGGCATTTTCATCTTCAGGTATGCAACATGGGTGGAAATCATGAACTTGGCCAAAGCCGGCCTTCCAAGCAGTGCATGGTATGCACTCTCCAAGTCCACCACCTCGAACTCGATACTCTCAACTCGGCAATTTTCCTTGGTTCCAAATGCTACATCCACCCATATCTTGCCCATGGGTGCACAGGAAACGCCGGGCACAATCCCATGAAAAGTACAACTGCTTGGCATCAACTGATTAGGCGAGATGCCCAATTTCACCATTGTGTCTCGGTACATGATGTTGATGGCACTGCCATTGTCCACCAGAACTCGGGTGAACCTCACATTGTTGGTAGGCCCACACAACGTTGGATCTACCACCAGGGCATACTTTCCAGGGCTCGGCATGATCCGAGGTGTGTCCTTTCTGCTCCAAGTGATCTCCTGCTCAGACCAGTTCATATAGGTCGGCACCACCGGCATTACTGCATTCACCTCCATGGCACGCCTCTGCACGCTCTTCTTGTCAGTGGCTCGGTCACAAAGACCACATAGCTCGCATGAACCTCTCTATAGTCATTTCCGGGGTATTCATACTGCTGACTTGGTCCGGCACCATTGTTGTTGTTATTACCTCGGACATTCACAACATTCACGGGTCTTGCTGCTGCAGGCCTCGGAAGAGGTGCAGTGGTTACCGGGGTAACATTTGCTCCGGACAGATTAGGGTGGGACCTCGGCTGAAATCTCTGAGGTGGTGGTCCTGTTCTGATTCCTCCGGCCCTTGCCCCCTCTTCTCTGATTCTGCGGTTCCAGCTGCACTGCCGGGTTGAATGGTTGGCTGGCTTGCGCGGGTCAGTCGTATGGTAACAGCACGGACCATCTATCATTGATTCATAGGTCATGGGTGGCTCCTGGTTCGGACTAAATGCCGGACCATTGATTTTTGGCCTCTGGACACCTCCAGCTCCGGGCTGATCCGGGTTCACCGCTGCAACTTGGTTGGAGGGTATGGATAGTCCGGCTCCCTCCTCTTCTGTCCGAACTCCTGACGGTCATTACACCTTGGTCCGAGCCGGTTGTTTATTGGCTCCCTCCTTCTGTTACGTGCTCCTGCCTCTGCTGCTGGCTGCATCGGATCACCCAGGGCATAAGAATCTGCAACCCGGATTGTTTCTGCTAGGGATCTCGGCATATCTCTCTGGAGCCTCTGCCACAGCATGCTGCCATGTCGACAGCCATCTGCAAACCAGGAAATGGCCTGTGCCTCTACCACTCCTTCACAGGAATTCCGAACATTGCTCCACCGAGTTAAGAATTCTCGGTCAGTTTCATGATCATCTTGCTTACATGCCGCCAGGAGCTGAGGTCGGTTTGGCCTCTTGTATGTACTAGCAAAGTTGCTGTTAAACGCCAGCTCCAAGTCTATCCAGGAGTTGATACTATACTCCGGCAAATTATTCAGCCAGATCCGAGCTGGACCTTCCAACATGTGCGGGAGATACCGGACCGCCCATCGGCGATTGCCCCCCGCAATGTGCACCGAGGATACATAATCTGTCAGCCAATCTTGTGGCTTGGTGCTCCCATTGTATGGCTTGGTGTTCCGACCTAACTGGAACTGAGATACTGGTGGTGGTGGCTCCTTCATGATCCGAGGTCCAAAACACGCCGGACCAGGAGGGCCTTCCTCCTCCAGTTGCTCAGACAAGTAGAGTCTATCCAGCTTGTTACGGACATCGCCTGGAGCTAACATCCGACCTCCTATCCGAGGTCCCAACGCCCCATCCACTCTGTGGTATCCAGCTCGTGCCATGGCCGAGTCTCCATCATCATATCGGTCATCGCCTTGACCGACGTTCTGAGGTTGCTGAACATACTCCGGCTCTCGCTGATATTGCCCCTGCTGCCGAGGTTGTTGCTGATACCTCGGGGGCGGAGGTGGTTTACCTCGGCCAGCCGATGCTGCTTGACCGCCGTTCTGATTTCCCTGACCGGAGTTACCCTTAGCCGGCTCGCATTGCCTGGGCCGGGGTTTCCCTTAGCTCGGCTAGCATTGCCCTGGCCCACCTTCTGCTTTGCTGCTAGGACTGGATCATACATCTGCAGCTGCTGGTTCTGACCCGAGGTGACACTCCGGGCTCGATCGGCTCCTCCGACGAGTGGAGACGAGGCTTGCCCCTTGGACACCTGACTGACTGGCCTAGCTGAATAAACCATCTCTGAATCACCAGCCCCGGCATTGCTCTGCGGAGAGCCTCATTCTGCTGGTTAGCCACATATACTAACTCATTGACTCGCTTCTGCTGCGCACGCCATGCATCTCCAGATAATCCGGATAGCTCGGCCCTGCCTGCCTCGGCAGCTCTGAGGTTCTTAGCAGGGGAACTATACACCGGCCTTCCAGTTGACACGCGACTCCCACTCCTAGCCGAGGTGGTAGGTCGAGCCTCCCTGTTTATCTCATCGTTGAGCCCCTTGCCTCTCTGCCGCACCTCGGCTCCCCTATGTGTATCAACCGCTACCGGGGTGAAGCCATTCGCTGCATTGTACTCGCGCAGATCTCTATTGAACTCATCTCTAGCTGTTATCATTGCTACAGCCTCCTTCTGCAACAGGACACGCTTTGCCTCTAGGTCGGCCACAGTCACTACTATGTCCACTCCTGGATTTACTGGGTCTGCCAGTGTATCCACTATCTCTACCAGGGTCGCACCTCGGCCCCGCAGCTCTGGGGTGCCAGGCAAGTCCTTCTCTAGCCTGGGCTTTGCAGATCTCACCTTAGCAACCTCGGCTGCCTTGGACTGGCTGGCATCTACTTTGCCAGCGGCGTCAACCGGGCCTGTCACCATCACCTCTACGCAGCTCTCGGGGCGAGTGATACGCCGACCTAAAGCCGCGAGGAGAGGAGTTTCGTCGTCCACGAGCACCTGCTCCGGGTACCCGCGAACAACCTCGACAGCAACGTACGTGACGAAGCTGCCGAGCATCATGGTGAAGCCGTCCTCGGGGAAAGGCTTGCCGGCGAAACACCCCGCGTTGTCGCTGATGAAGGTGAACTCTCCGATCTTGGCGACAAGCCCGGAAAGAACACGCTCGCCTGAGCCCGTCCGGATGAAAACTCCCTCCAACGCCTCAATCTGCCCCACGGTGGGCGCCAACTGTCGTGGTGGGATCACGGCAGATGCCATAGGTATGGCTAAGATGGGGCCGAATGGTCGTTGGGGGAATCCGGGGAGGGTTTATGCACTCAAGAAGTGCACACGCAAGAACACGCAAGAACACGAACAAGAACCAAGAAAGCAAGAACACAAAACACACCACGATGTACCCTGCTTCGGGGCCCTCTTGTGGAGGTAACACCCCTACTGCAGCACTATCCTAGCCAGTGTATAGCTCAGAGTGACAAGTACAAGCTGCTCCTCGAGCTGTATGATGATACAATGGTGAGAACTTGAGGTAAAAGATGGAGCTACGGAGGGAGAAGGCACTCCGAGCTAGATCCGAGGTGTTTCCGGGTTTCCGAGGTTCCTTCCTCTTTTCTCTCTTATTCTTCTCCCGGGGTCTCTCTTCTCTTGGATCCTCTCTGCAGGAGGGGGTGAAGCCCACTATATAGGCCAGCCGGGTTACCATTGTGCCCCTCGCAGAACACTGTTGCCATGCCTCTGCAACGGTCACCACCGTACCACCGTACCTCGGTCAGGGACAAGACGTGGCTTGCCCATCTCCTGTAGCCTAACGGCAGAACTAGCATGTCCCCTCTGACCGAGACAGGACGTGGCCTGGCAGAGCTACCTCGTAGCCTTTTCCCAGACCTCGCGTGGTCAGCGATCAGAGACGTGCAGGCCCGCCGAACCCGGAGCACGCCTCTGCCATGCTCCTTGACAGACGCTCCCGTGTCAGGCGCTCTGTACCCGGCTGGAAGTGACAGGAGCATTGACTCCTGCCCGACCTACAGCCCACCACCTCGGTTAGCTCGACACGGATGTGACGGGCTCCGTACCTCGGGTCTTGCGCTTAATCTCCTTTACCAGGTCGGATCTTACTTCCTCCCCACAGCTTCTCCTGCACTCACAGCACAAACCACTGCACTGAGGTAGTTAGGTCGGCTGAACATAGCTCGGACAGTGAACCTCGGCCCTGGCCAACAGTATACCTCGGATCCCTTTGGGCCAAAATAGGTCGGCCTGTACTCTCCAGGTCAAGATGAAGCTCGGAACTTCCCAGGCCCAAACAGGTCGGCCCTTTCCGTACCTCGGCACAACTTCGAACACCACCTTATGCCAAGCCTTGACCCTACCCGGGGATACTCCCCCGACAGCACACCTGGGGACATGGCCGATGGCCGCAACTTGTAATGTTTTGGGGGCGTGGAAACTATGGCCACCATGCCCGAAAATGATCAGAATGATCAAAAACCCTGACCGGCAGACTCAATGCGTCGGCCCGTTGGGGGCAGTGGCCGGAAAGGGGCGGACGTGGCCGGACATGGGTCCTTTTGGCGATGCAAACGGACCAAACGTGGACCAAACGCGCGTCCGTTGCGTCGCGCGCCGTTGGAGTCATCCTTATATGTTTTCACCGTTCGGTCGGATCGGCTCCAAGCCCGCACGCAAAGCCTTCCTCTCGGTCGTTCCACGCGTAGACCACCAAAGCTAGCAAGGTCCAGGGCTGCCCTATCGCCGGCGGCCATGTCGGCGCGGGACCGGGAGACAGTGGAGGCGCTCGCGCGCGTCGCCTCCGCGCTGGACGGCGCGGTGCTCGGCCTCGGGACGGCCGCGCTCGCCGTCGCGTCCCTCGCCAAGTACCTCGCCGCCTCCGGGGCGCTCCGCCGCATCGCCGAGGCGCCGGCGGTCGCGATCCCGGACCTCCGCTACTCCCTCCTCTCGGGGCTCGGAGACGGCGAGTCGCGCCTCGCCGTGGTCCGGGGCATCGTCCGCTCCCCGCTCGGGGGACCTTCCTCATCCCTCCGGGCTCCCGCGAGCACTGCGTAATCACCAGGCACACCCAGACGGTGAGTTCCAGATTCCTCTCTTGTATTGTATTGTATTGTATTGTATCACACTCCCTAAGAGCGAGTGCTACGGGCTATTTGGCTGCTCCTTGGGTAGGGAATTTACTTTTGATCTTAAACCCTCAAGAATTGGGACGTTTCTCTTGGCGGTGAGATCATGCAAGAATGTTTTAATGTTCCGATTAAGCACAAGATTTAGGCATTAGAGCGTATGTGAAACTTGTCTTTAGTTTTGAAGTGATGCCGTCCTAATTCGATAGAGGTGTGAAACTGTTCAAGATATCTTGCAAAATATCTGTACTTTCTATTCTTGGATTAGGTATGGATACTTTTCCTTGTAATTCTAGTAGCTGGAAGGAAAATTGTATCAGCTAAAGTGGTTTCTTTCTCAAGAAGATAGCTTCTGGCCAGGTTATCCGTGCGTCTAAATTTCTGAGGTTTGAACTGTGTTCTGAAATCTGAACACTTTCATTGTCAATTATTAATATTTGTGGAAAAAGGTGGAACTTCTTATGCATTGGGAATTATATGGTTAACTTCGTACCTCTAGCTAATTAGCATGGCAGCAGCCAGCATAGTAAGAGATCTTCTAGCTCCAAACCCAGATTCTGTGACCCTGTTATGCTTTTATGTGTTTTTAGGCCCTCACGAGAGCTTCATTATAAAATCTAAGGAAACATGGCATGTAATGTGGTGTGATGGAGCCAATTTGAGTTTTGATGGTACCAAGGGATTAGAATGTATTCTAATGTTGTAGTCATAGGATAACAGGAAATTGTTTTAGAGTCTGAAATGAACTTAGGATAATGCAACAGCAACCGGTTTGTGACAACAGAGAATCCTGGGTCGTCAAATTTATAAAATTTTGTGCTTTCCTTAGAAGCAGTACCATCCAATAGGATTATGTGCTGAATTTCTTCTGGGTCTTTGTATAACATTGTCTGAATGTATCGGTGGCTTCCCCAGTTGTTGATTGCAAATTCTAGAATATCCCATTGCCTTAGACTATTTGTGTAAAGTTTCTTATGGATACATTTTGGCTGTTATTCACACAAGGGTTTCGTTATTGATAGTTTTAGGCTTTTAGCCCTTTTTAGGATCATCATGGTTTCAAGTTATTGCTGAAGTTAGACATCTCTCCATTTTTTGCATATGGTTTTCCATTGCTCTTTGAACACACCGTTGTTTACCTATTATTCTCTCCTTGCAGAGATGTCTAACTTGTATGTGCTTTTATACTTATGTAGTGCTTGTTCGGCGAATGGAGAGGCATCTTTGGATGGACTTTTGATCTCCATGCTCTCTTTTTTAAATCTTTGAAAGAGCAAATTATAACATCATTGAGATCGGTATGCTATCTACACTTGATAGTTGATACATTTGCTGTTTCACAATTATTTTACCTCAAACTATACTTTTTCCTTTTGAAGGTTCCGTTGTTCTTGTGGATCCTAATAAATCAACAGGAATGGTGCATGTGAAGTTAGATGGGACAGTTCATCAACCATTACCTCTTACAACAGTGTATCATAAGCTCATCCCAGTCGAACAAAATTCTTACACATTATTTCAGACTATTGTTGGCAACGGCTATCCGGTAAGTTCTTGTGTTTGTATGCCGAAACAAATAGAAAACTTATCTTGCATATTTCTTTCTATAGCTATTTTCTTCTTTATAATGCAGATTGCTTTATTGGACGAGGAAAAGATTCTTCCTATTGGAAAGGAAATTACAGCAATAGGATTATGTCGAGTAAATAATCGAGATGTTGAGATCACCTCATGCCCAGAGTTACCATTTTTCCTGTAATATTTTAACCATATATTTTTTCATATTCTTCTTACTGATACCAACCACAAGAATTCTAGAGCATCAATATTTTTATTTTGCACCTATTAAGGTATTCTTTTGCTGCAGTTCCATAGCTTTCTGTAACGCTTTGCCTTAAATCAGGTCTGATCTGACCAAGGGTGAGATGGAAGCCGAGATGTCTTCACGTGCTCGAGCGTTCTTCTGGATTACTGTTGCTCTTGGAACCGTGTCAGTTGGCTTACTAGGCCATGCCATTTACAGGTACCTTTTGTAACTCATGTGGATGAGTTTTTCTTTTCTTGACCTATGAAATGTGGTTTTCACCATTGCTGAAGATTGTTTACTGATCTTCTATTGTTTGGTTTACTTCACGTTAGCCGGCTATGGTTCCTTTGAGCTATGTTCTGTTTTCTTTTTCTTGTATAGTCCTGTTTTGTTGCAGGCAATTTGATGTTTGTAATGCTGCAGGTTCTGGGAGAGAGTAAAACGGCGCAGAGAGCAAGAGAAGCTCAAGAAGGTTTCACCAGGGTGACAATGAAGATGATACTGTGGAAAATGGCAGTGATGACGACGATCCTGGTGAAATGGGAGACGGGCAATTATGTGTGATATGCTTAAGAAAAAGAAGGAAGGCAGCCTTTGTTCCCTGTGGCCATCTCGTCTGCTGCTGCAACTGCGCGAAAAGGGTCGAACTCATGGATGAAGCATTGTGCCCTGTGTGCAGGCAAGACATCCAATACATGCTTAGGGTTTATGACTCTTGAGGTAATTGCATAACTCTATTCTTCTGGAAGGCCGATGAACTCGCTTTCGTTATCCTGATTATAGATGTGGCATGTTATTTGAACTCATGAACTAAACACTGAGAACTGAACTTTTACTCCTGATTGACCTTACCTAGATGGATGTTTAGCTTCTAAGAAATACTGGTTATTTGATCTTAATTTGTTTCCTTCTTTTTTTTGCGAATGTTAATTTGTTTCCTTCAACTGGCAGAAAATTGTCTGACATCCGAATAGCTATTTGCTTATGCACAACATATACTGCCATTTATTTTAAATGGATTTAACTGAAGTTTACACTGAAAGTGTGGAATGAAATTTAACTTTTAGATCTTATGGCAGGTTCCTTGCTGACAGGAGGGCCCAAGCACTGGCAAGTGGCGATTCTACAGCTGTCCCTCTTGATCCCGAGCGGCCCCAACTGTCCATGCTTCTTTTCCGCGTGCACTTTGTTCTTACTTTCTAGTCTAGGTTAGTTCTAGCCTAAAAAGTCTGTGAATATAGGAATGCGCTAACCCTCAGAAACTGACTCGTCTTTGACAAACTCGCTGGAGTTCTGCATAGTTTGCATGGGATTATTGTATCCTAGCTGGCCTAATCAACTTTAGCCCAGAATTGACATGTTTTTTTTGTTGGTGTTACATGGATATGTACTCCCTCCGTTCGGAAAAGGATGTCACAAAAATGAACTATAGGTAGACCATTTTGTGACATCCTTTTCCGAACGGAGGGAGTACATGGTCTCGCAATAATACCTCTGCCCCGCAATATAAGATGTTTGGCAAGTTAAAAATCCTCGTCAAAATGTCTTATATTATGGGACAGAGGACTAGTTAATTTTTTCTTGCGACATTCAGAAGCCCCAGTTCCAGGTACCAATTGTAGGCGGCATGTCGGGGATGTAACGCCGGGTACCCCAAAGTTAATGGTTTCATGGAGTTATTGGAAGAGGCAGCACTGAAATATGTAAAAGATAAGTGAAAAGGCAGAAAAAAGCATCCTGGCCGACATTTACACTTCCCAGGCCGGCATATCAAATTCCGGCCCATTTCCACCCGTGCCTCGGTGGGCCGAGCGAGCCGTCCAGCTTCGATGGGCCGAGTCTTCTTCAACTCGGAGTGGACCGAGTTGTCCCCAGCAGGCCGAATTAGGCCTATCTCGGCTAACCGAGTCATCCCCAGATCCCGGCTGGGCCTGGACCGAGTTCGCGTCACCTTATCTCCCGTGCGGGCGGCACTGGGCCAACACACCGTTAACTCGGTTGGGCCGAGATCTCACAAATAAAGAGTCCGAAAAGACGTACGCATAACAGACTCGGTACCTAGGTCAATGGGTTCAGTGGAGAATTGCGTTACTGTAATACAACTCGGCTGGGCCGAGATCTGCAACTCGGGCAGGCCGGGACTCTTCATCTCGGACGGGCCGCATCTCGGTCGCTGCTCCGGGACACCATCGACCATCGCTGCCTCGGTGGTTCTCGCTACCGGCATCCCCCTCGAGCGCTCCATGGACCGAGTCATCACCAACCGAATCATCGCCACAGGTTGCTCCCTCGCACGATGCCACATCTCGGTCGTCCACGGACCAAGATCGCCAGGAGGCAAGCACAAACAGACAAATCAAGGACAAAGCCAAGGACATGGACAAGACGGGCCATGTCTATCCAGGACAGGGCAAATCGTGGTTACAGTGCCTATGATGTGACGACAGTACGCCTCCATGACGCGTGCACAGTGCTGACAAAACCCCATCAGTCAACTCAGCAATAGTGCGACGAGACCCCAGTAGTCAAATCATGTACATTGTTTATGGAAGCAACGCAATGCCAGACTCTTTAATAATGTTGCCCAACAATTCTCTGTAACTGTGCTGGTTGATCGGATTATAGATGAATTTAAGATTTCGCTTAGTGCTAGGGAGTCTACGGCTAGTAGGAGGCTTACCTCGCTTAGTGAGTAGTTGCTTTAGTCCTGGTGTGAGTGTGTGTGTGGAGGCTACTCTGTTTTCAGAGATAGCAGCTACTTGTATGGTTCCCTTCTGTCTTCTATAAAAGTCTAGTACGCCGCTTTGGCGTACTCTCGAAAAAAAAATCATGTACAGTGTTTGTATAGTGACCTGCGGGCCACCCTTGTCCCCCACCAGGGAGATCGCTCCAACCAGCCCGATGGGCTCCTTTTCCCCCGGTGCTCTCTGCTAGTTCCCTTCTCCATAAGAACTTAGTGCTGCCTAGCTCAGGCTGAGAGATACTTAGACATACAGCTCAAGGAGCCTTTGTACAGATGATATGCAGAGGGAAAGATACACAGAATAGACTAGATGCTGTATTAGGGGTGTTATCTCTCGCGAGAGCCCTGAAGCAGGGTAAATCCTCGTGTTCATAGTTTTGTCTTCCGTGTGCGTTCCTCGACGAGCTATCCCTCTCCAAATTCTCTAGCGTCCATCGGCCCCAAACTTAAGCCTACCCCTAGGCATCTGTTGTTCAGTACGACGACACGGCAAAATATAAGCAGGTTCCTGGACGGATGCAAATTGTGCACTGCTCTTTTGTTTGTCATGGTTGTGCCAGGACCATAACCTGTTTCTGGATGAGAGCGATGCCACACTAGAGTGGCTGCACGATGGACGATGCTGGAGCTTTTTGTCAGGTTCGCATGCTCTAGTTTGAGTTGACAGAGCTATGGCCTGAGAGGAACCAGAGCAAGAGGCACGGTGGCTAGAGCGCAACAGTGGCCATTGGCCCCCGCTCCGCTGCCGTTGCTACTTTGCTCAGCGCCTCAGTCCGCTCAACAGTACACTTATTTTTAGAGTTTTTGGGTGCACTTATGTCGGAAGAGATCGTGGAGGAGGAACTCAGCATGCGGAAAAAAAAATCTGTATTTGTGAGCGAATGATAGCCAGGAGGATGAACTGAATGAATTGATGAGTACATCATGGGCCGTCAACGGAAGAAGTAATGGGCTCTGCCTAGAGTTGAACGCAATCAGGAGTAATGGGCTCTGCTAGAGTGTGGCGTCATGAACCGAATCTTGACGCACGATCACCGCCGGCTGTCCGACCTCCTCAAGTGCATGCGCAGGCCCATGTTTCCATCTCGCTTGCCGCATGGAAGGAATGGGCCACCAGTGGACACGCAGCCATGCAAGATCGATCAAAGAGTTCTTTAGAAAGACGTGAGTTAGTATGCATCTGTCCTTTGATAGATCTTCTATAGTGTGAAATAAAATCTCTAAAATATTTTAAGCACTAGCCGAGTAGCCTAATCAGCGAGGTTAAACAAAATTACGCTCAAGAGCACAATCATCATCAGCTAGCTAGCCAACTTAGCATATGGCAAATGATGGCTAGCTCGCTGCCAGGTTTTATACATACGGTGGTAGTGGTTGAAACTACAAAGAAGACGAACCTAGCTGGGGGAGAAAGGCGACATCGTCGCTCTGGAAGCCGATGGGGAGTGTGGCATGATCCCCAAATTTGTCGTGAGCCTCGCCCAGAACTTTACACTGGTGCTGCATGCGGTGGCTGCAGCTTCAGCATAGTCGTCAGAGTGACATGCAAGAGTAGCTTCTCCAAAACGAGCAACGACATCGGCCACAACACCTGTGGCGAAGCTACTCACTTGACATCACACAGTTTCCCAACCGTCCCTTAAATTTTTTCCAAAATTTATGTATCAGCCCCTAGAATTACAAAGTGGCTCGGTGCATCGACA
Organism: Poa pratensis; assembly: GCA_947311845.1. Taxonomy (NCBI): domain Eukaryota; kingdom Viridiplantae; phylum Streptophyta; class Magnoliopsida; order Poales; family Poaceae; genus Poa; species Poa pratensis. The sequence goes on from CAMZMU010000054.1 coordinate 14,156,736, forward strand.
TCACTGATACTAAAGTCTAGCTCTGCCACTGACGACACGCCAACTTTGTACAAAGGCACTGGGGACCCTAGCTCCGCCATTGACTACACAACAACTTTGTACAAAGGCAGTGAGGAGGACCTAGGACGAGGAAGAGTGTTACTCCACTTACGAGGTATTGGGATGAGTATGGACACCAAAAGGCCTATGGTGTTAAACTGTTATTCGAAAAGAAGAAACATACATAGAATTTGAGGAATAGAAAAATATGAATATCATCTGTTGTCCCGTTGCAACGCACGGGCATTTAGCTAGTTATTTATAAAACCTTTAATCAATCATTGAGATGACTAAACCATTGATATGACTGAACCAATTCCATACAATGCCTAAATGACTCTGCTAATAATAATAATAAAATCGGACAACCCGCTATCTCTCAGCGCCTCTCACTCTTAGTCTCTCACTCTCTAAAAAAACAAGTCCTATCTCTCACAACACGACCGCCCCCTTCCCCTTCTTCACCACCGATGGCAAGCCGGCAAGGCACCACTTTCCGGTCCAGGCGGCCGCCCTTCCCAAGTCGCCGGCCCCCTGTAGGCGCGATGTTCCATGCCCCCTCCTCCTTCCGTCGTCGCGGCCTGTCGGCACGCTGGTCCATGGCGCCCCCTCCTCCCGTCGTCACGCCGATTCATGGCAGCACCCCCTACTACCACCGTAGCGCTGTTCCATGGAGGCCCACCCTCCCTCACCTTCTCCTCCCGCAGCCCGGAGCTTCGACCTAAGGATTTGACCTCGCCTCACTTTTCCCCGCTGCTCTCCAGGCCCGCCACCCACCGGTTCGCCACTTCGCCCCCATCAGCTAGTCCGCAGCCACGGCTCCGCTCCAGCCGCCATGGATGAGCTTCTTCTCCAACGGATCATCAGCACTGGTGACCGCTCGGCCTTGGAGGGATCAGGCAGAGGCTCCCTTGACGGGAATGGAGAAGTTCTAGCTGACGGCCATTACTGTGGTTGCTGTTCAAAATTTTCGTCCAGACTATATTTATTGTTATTCTGATTTTAGATATTTTCACAATCAAATGGATAAAAACGCAGCCCTTTGCTATGGAATACAATTCGCTAAAAGCATAATTGCCGATGAAACAGCCTTTGACAAGTTCTCTATGTTAACTTGATTTTCTGACCATGCTGGCTCGGTTGGTTAGAGCATATTCACTGGAAGTTAGTCAACTGCCTAATGCAACAATCACCGTGAGCCTACAGCCTACTAAACAAAAACGACTTCTCTTTTCACTGAGCACTGCCTTCATCTATTCATAACCTTAGTTCTTCAGTTTTTTGTTGTTCATTTGCTGTAGTTTAGTTTTATTGTTATTATTTGATCAGGAGGTGCCGTCCGGCACCGTAAACAGCAGCCACTTCTATGTCGGTGCAAGTGTCCATACTTTTCCATAACCTCTGTGGTTTGGTCTGGGATGAAAATACCCATTTGCACTGACTTGATTTAGCTATGTGCGTGATTTTTAAACGGGTATTTGAGGATTCCTCACATACTTCTGTTCTGATACGTTTCTGTTCAATTATTGGTCATCAGCATAACACATTGTCTTGATCTGGTTGGTTGTTCATCAAGCATTGGTTTGATGATTCTATAACCGTGGCTCCCAATTTTTGTGTTTCACAATTGAACTGGAGCAGTTACCATCATCTTGCAAGTGGTGTGGTAGATTGGCCCAAAGAAGATGAAACTACATGTGACGTGCTGACAATTTTCGTTGGAATTAATAAATTCAGAATTACTCAAAAAACATATTCCTTGTGGCTAAAAATGTTTTACAGTTTTAAATTTGATTTTGTCGAGGGTTTAAAACTTCAGAATTAATTTCAGAATACAATCTGAATTTTGTGGAAGATTGACAGCAGGAGGAAGAGTAACTTGTCACCGTTTTTTTACAGGAGTTGACGGCCGCCACTTGATCGCGCGGGCAGGGAGGCGAGGGCGCTGTCCAGCAAGACGACGGTGCTGCCGGACTGCAAGGGCTCCTTCCAGGACACCTCCTGCTGCCTGGTGGCGAGGGGGCCGTCGATAAAGACGAAGTTGCTGGCGGGCTGTAAGGGCGCCGTCGAGGAAGGTGCCGATGGGTTGGGCGTCCCAGCAAGAAGACGGTGATGTCCGCCGGTGTGGGCACCGTTTGACGAAGTGCTGGCGGGCTGTAAGGGCGCCGTCGAGGAAGGTGCCGATGGGTTGGGCGTCCCAGCAGGAAGACGGTGGTGCCCGCCGGCGTGGGCGCCGTCCAGGACGGAGACCTCCCGCTGCCGGGCGGCAAGCGCGTCGTCGAAGAAGGCACCCGTGCCGGGCTGCGTGGGCGCGACGGAGACCTCGTGTCGTGCCGGGGGCGAGCACGCCGTCGAAGTGGCTAAGGGAGTCGCTGTGCGGCGAGCAGCACTGGTGGCGAACGATTGATCAGTTTGTGCTTCCGTGATTGCAGGAGTCACGATCACAGGTCGTGCAGATTCAAAATTTCCTTTGCGCCAGTAAAAAAAACAATTCCTTTGCTGTGGAGGTGAAGAAATTTCAGTCAATGTAAATCGCTACGTGCACACGGAAGATCTGGCCGGTGGGGCCAAGCCTGTGGTCGTTAAGTTGTTTTGTTGAGGTGGGAAGCGCTGACATTTGGTTTGGTGTACATATTGCTGGGTGGCTTTAGGGGAACTGATGTTCGCTGTTTGGTCCGGTTTGGTGCGCCTCTTCAGCCTTCCACATCATCTACACTAGTACCATTGGCCCGGTTTGGTCGCCTCCGTGATTCGGTTATCTCTCCAGCCTACCAGTGTTTAAATCTCGTATTTAAAGCCTCTCCCAGCACGAACCAGGACACCTCGCTAGGAACAGCGTAGCAGTAGCTGTCAGTAGTTCAGTACACCACGAGGCAGCTCAGGGCGAAATGGCGTCCGACGCCGGCAACACCAGCTCCAGACCGAGGAGCCGCTGCTGCTCCTGCCCCAACCTGCTCCTGTGGCTCTTCAACCTCTCCCTCCTCGCCCTCGCCGCCGTCGCGCTCGGCCCAGTGCTCCTCCTCCGGCCCCGCCCGAAGCCCTTGGGCTGGGCGCTCGTGTCCCTGCATGCCATCACGCTGCTCTCGGCGCTCGTGTCCCTCTACGTGCTGCTCACCCGCCGCCACCTCTGCTGCGGCCTCCCGGCGCCCGCGGCTCTGGCGGTCGCCGCGCTCTGCGGCCACGCGCTCGCGTTGTACGCCTTGGTCCTCCGCCACGACCGCAGCATCGCGCTCCTCGGGTCGCAGAGGGACCGGAGGGAGCAGTTCGTGCTGCTGTTCCTAGAGGAGGTGCTGCTGCTGGGCATGTTCCTGGTGCAGGCCGTCGCGCTGGTGGTGGCCTGCGCGGTGAGCTGGCGGTGGGCGAGGGAGCACCAGGCGGCCGAGACGGAGAATGGGGCCCCGGCTGATGGCGTGCGTGCAGGCGGAGGCCGGCGTGATCGCGGTTGACGAGAATGTGGCGACGAGGAGCGAAGGCGCCGGCGGCGAGAAGGTGCGCTGGGGAAACGCCGAGGACTGCTGCAACGAAGATCGAAAGGGAAAGGGATCAATGATAACCACCTGCATGTTAACGCGCTGATCTTTGTGACACGAGCTCACGCTTGGTGCTTGTATTATCATTGCAGAGTGTATTATTTCTGGAAACGGAAAACTCGAGCATCTTGATGCTCAGGCTTGGTGCTTGTGTTATCATTGCAGAATTTATTTATTTCGGAAAAGGAAAAAAATCAGACATCTACATCTATTGATGCTCGCGCTTGGTGCTTGTGTTATCATTGCAGTATTGTCATTGAGGAAATATAAGTATTGTTTACATTAAACTGCTCGCTCTATTCAGAAATAACTGTCAAAGGCCCATATTTTTGTAAAAAAAGTTCTTCAAACTTTTCCATCTTAACTCGTGGTTCATTTCGGCCACGACTCGCAAGTCTCGCTCTGCTCTCACTCTCTGTGGTTGTTGCTTGTCTCTCTGATCCGGCTCGCCGCCGTTACGCCCCCTTCGCCTCATCACCGGTCTCCCCCCCCCCCCCCCCCCCCCCCCCCCCCCCCCCACACACACCTTCCCTCGCATCGCAGCGTTTTCTGACACCTTCCCGCAGCGTTGGCGTGCCAAAAAGGTTGGCAAGAAGACGAATCGCCGGTTCCGACCTTGGCGAGACGGATCCGGTGGCTACGAGGCCGGACACGCCGAATCCAGACCACCACCAACAACAGATGGGGCCACGTCGGCGCAGGCGTTCACCTTCAACCAGCTTGAAGAGACGATCAAGGTGGCAGTGAAACCAGAGGTGTGGCCACAGATGCTGAAGGTGAACGCCGTCAACAGGCTCGTCGACATGGGTTTGGGACACCCTCCACGGCCTCGGCACATATGACTCCCTCATATCATCGCTGGTCAGCATACTCTCCCCCATCCCCTCTCTCCACCATGTTCTAGCGATCCGGCGTTGGTCAACAAGTTTGAGTTTTGAGTAGGTTTGAAAGTTTGAGTTTTATAAGTAAATCTTGACCGCCAAGTAGCAGCATGTTTTAATTACATCAAGTGTTGAAATTTAATTGTGCGAACTAGTTCTATCAGTTCATCCTGTATTATTTGTGTGGATGATATCTTGATCTTGACAGTACTGTGTGGAGTAACATGCTGATTTTAAATTTTAAATTTTTTTTTATTTAAAAATGGGGAGAATTTCACTTCCCGGCCTCTGCACCAACTAGGGATGCACACAGCCTTTTAAGCATGAGTATCAGGATTTTTATCTTGGTTAATAACCAAGCCTGATCCTCAGGATAAATTGCATGAGTACCAGGAAGACCTGGTCCTCAAGTATAAATAGGAAACTAAATTCGCGTCCCTGGGGACTTGAACCTGGGTGTTGGGTTTGTAACATGCTGATATTGATCTTGGTAATAACATACTGATATTGATCTTGATTTTGTTTTAACTCTGCTAATGAACTGGGTGAACAATTGCATGCAAAATTAAGTGAATTTGCATGAAAGTGAACACTGAACACTTGCTTGGAAAATTCACTAAATTTTGCTTGCAGTTGAACACTTTCTCACTGCAAACTGAACACATTTTGAGTGGTTCTTACTCCTGTTGGATTTATTAGCAGTCTTGCGACTGCGCATCATCTTATTGAGTGAAGCAAGCAAAAAAAGAATTTACACACAATTAAAAAGAAAATAGATTATTTACACACAATTATATACTCAATAAGTGTTACACTTAAACACCACTGTTGAATATATTAAAATTTTAAAAATATAATATTCTCGATTTATTAGATAAGGTAAACTATAGCATTAACAATGTAGCATGTAGAAGAAAATAAACCAGATTGGCAGATCGAACTGAAATCTATGCTAACAAGATTACAATGTTTAATCTCATACAAGATATTTAATTTTAGAGACTGGCGGAGGGAATTGTATAAACTAGACGATAAAAGGTGATATTACAAGTTAGAAAATAATTAAATCATATATCTACGTAGTAGAGTCCGCGACATTTTCTATTTGTTGGTTATAACTACAAGTGATCTATTGAAATATATGTGGATGCACACATTTCAACTTATTAATGAGCCCATCTAACTTATAAGACAAATTATACCCATGAAATATCAGTAAAGAATCATGATAGTAATTTAATTTACTTCCTAGAATTTTAAGTAAATATGGTTATTAAGTCATATACTAGAAAACAACATTAAGATATTTGTTAGTCCATAATCTTAGATATATTTATGATTAAGTGTAAGCTATATAGTTTATACAATTGTTGAAACATGATTCGAAACAAAATTTGTTGTAAACTACAATTTAACTTTAGGATAATCAAGTTTGTTTGAAGTTATTCATTGCAATTGTATAAAAAGGAATAATATGGCAAAAATTTAGCAGCATTTACATATGTTCAATATTGCAAATAAGTAATAGAAATTTATAGTTGTTAATAATGTAGTATGCAAAACTAGTTTCAATTTTTAAATTTAGTGCAAATTATAATATTTAGTTTCCTTTGGGCCTTATTTGTGCTTGAACCAGCCCTGTGAGTAGGTTGTAGGGTTCTTCTTACATCATATCGAGCAACTTCTTATCGATCTTGATCATATTGTCCATTTCCTCTAGGAAGATGGCAACCACCTCTCATCGAGCATAGAGATGCATGTAGAACTTCAGTCTCTGAATCTTGTTAGCTCAGTTCAGCAAAGGCTTTAACCTTGAGTGTAAGGTTGAGCGGGCTATACCTAATGACTTCAATAGACCTCGAAGTGCCCTTCTTCTATTCAACATAATTGTTAATATCCTTAATAGATCCATATATTTTCGCTTTCGGCCAACTATACCCTTCTCTTTGCTTGAGACATCAACTTCTTGCCCTCGTGCAATCTGGTCCTAGGCTTCTCTCCATATTATTTCAATTGTTCATAGATGTCGAGGTGTGCCCTCGGCAAATCCCATGGTTGCTATACCTAGGGTTGATTGTGTGGTAGAGAACGCGTAGTATCGGTGGAATCGACGACTGACAAGCTGGATTTACCCAGGTTCAGGGCCCTCGAGTGAGGTAAAACCCCTACTTCCTGGTTGTCTGTATTTATGGTATGAATATGAGGGTTACAAGGGTTCGACGAGCTGCTGATCTCGCCGAGGTTTTGGTGGCTATGGATTCCTCTTTCTCGATCGATCACCCTCCCAACCTTTATATAGGAGGCTGGGTCCCGGGAAACATAACCGACCAAGGTTTACATGTATGGAAAGTCTTAACCGACTATAACTTGATCTAACTTGGAAAGCACTATTCGTCTTGGGCCTTCCTTCGTGGGCTTCGATTAATCCTTGGCCTTCTTTGATCATCACGTGCACCAGGTACCCTTATGCTGGGGTACCCGCAGAGTATAACCTCATCATTAGCCCCCGAGTACTTGCTTGACTCGAAGAATCGAGCATGTGCTCACTTCATCGTGCACGTCATAGTCCTTGCTGATCCGATATGATCCTTCTATTCTTAATTTATTTCGATTGTATGCGTATGCGAACCAAGGGATATTGACATAGTAGGCCTGATTCACTCGAAAATCGAGCTCAGTTAACCGCACATTCGGGCGAAACCATACTAGCCTTCAATCAGATTCGAGTCCCCGGACTCGAACCTGGAACACTTTTGAAACTTTTGCCTAGGGATATTGACGTAGTAGGCCTAATTCACTCGAAAATCGAGCTCAGTTAACCGCACATTCGGGCGAAACCATACTAGCCTTCAATCAGGTTCGAGTCCCCGGACTCGAAGCTGGAACACTTTTTGAAACTTTTGCCTAGAGATATTGACATATTAGGCCTGATTCACTCGAAAATCGAGCTCAGTTAACCGCACATTCGGGCGAAACCATACTAGCCTTCAATCTGGTTCGAGTCCCCGGACTCGAAACTGGAACATACTGGACAGACTCGACTCAGGCCATTGTAGGTCTTACTGATTCGTTCTGCAGTTTAACTTTTGATACCTAACGCGTCCGTCAGGATTTTCATCATGTCTGTTGACACGGAAAATTTCAAGGGAAAACACTGTTGGAGCATCCCTCGGCCCATCTCGATTGCTCGGCGGGTCTTACCTTTACATTTGCGTATGCAGCATCCGAAACATCTGCGATTGGCATAGTCCGGGAATTTATGAAGTTTGATTCTTTGATTTGTGAAGTACTTAATGCATTTTAATCGAGTCTGTAGTCGAGTGAATTTTCTTACCTTGTTTTGAAATCTATGGGAGCGCGATAGCGCTCCCATGGGAGTAGCCCCGAGATTGTGGTTTATTTGTCTTGCAATAGAGGACAACCTCAACTCATCCTTCTGCACTGCTTTGGCCAATCGAAATTTTCTGCTTTTTTGAAGTCTATGGGAGCGCGACAGCGCTCCCATGGGAGTAGCCCCCGAGATTATGCTTTATTTCATTTGGAGTAGAGGATAATCTCAATAACTTTGTTTCTTTTCGATAAATCACAAGAATTTTTTTGATGTGCTCCCATGGGAGTACTTTTGCTAGTCAAATACTTTGTCGATTGTAATCTTGAATCCTCCAATCGAATGTGTATGCTATCTTCATACCTGACGTCATTCGTGACATCTTAGGCGTGCACTCGCTGCTTTGACAAGACATGTCTGTGTGGGCCCAATGTTCAGAGTTTTGACCGCAGAAGACGCCGTTCCAACTTTGATTTGACCGGACGTGGCGTATTTTTCGCCGTGCCATCATAACCTCCTAGGGTTTTGTGTGTAGTGGGCGGCGTGGGATGCGACGGTTGCTCTCTGCGCTCGCCACGTGTACGGCCAGATGCTATACACGTTTGTACGGACGGTTATGATGAAGTTTTGCGTTGTGCGGTAAGTAGCATTTTTTGCACAAGATTTTATTTACTTGCCATTTGTTTCCTCTGTTCCTCTTCTTCCTTGCGCACCGCACACCATTGCTCTGCCTCCCAAGCTCCTTGCTTTTTGCTCCTTGTGCGATGGCGCCAAAGAAGATCAAGCGTGCTGCTGCGACTGTCCCCGCCGCCGATCCGGCGGACAAGGGGAAGGATGCGGCCATGGCGAGTGAGCCTGCCGATGCGCTTTTGAAGATTCCCGGTGATTGGATGAGATCCTGCGTAACCGAGGACACCCTTTCTGAGTACCGTCAGAAGGGTTGGCTACCACCGGCTGACCAGCTGGCTGCGCGTGCTCCAGGTCTGGAGGTACGCCCTGACCCTCGCGACGGTGAGCGCGTCTGCTTCGCTGAATTCCTCCCCGCGGATTCTCTTTCCCTTTGCATGATTTTGTGCAAGGGTTACTGTACGCCTATGGCGTGCAGATCCATGATCTTACTCCCAACAGCATTATGCATATCGCCTGCTTCATGTTGCTATGCGAGTGCTTCTTGGTGGTGTCCCCCAGCTGGGCGTTGTGGAAGCATATCTTCAAGGTGCGTCACAACTGCCGGGGTAAACGCCATTGCCCGGTGGGTGGATTTCAGGTCCAAGTGCGAAGCGATTCGCATTACTTTAGCTTGAAGACAGTTGATTCTGCCCAAGGCTGGCGGACCAAATGGTTCTATGTGCCAGTCGATCAGGTGGTGCTCCCGGCTTTTTCGATTGAGAATTCTCCGAAGAAAACGGTGGCCTGGGATCACCCTATCTCTCCTGCTGAAGCCAAAGAAGCCACCCCTTTGCTGAATGAGATTGGCAAGTTGCTGAAGACTGTTTCTGGTATTCAACTGATCAGCACTTATTTGAAGATGCGAGTGTGGCCCATGCGCCTTCGTGCCCACCCGATGTGGCAGTATGAGGGTCCACTCGACAGCACCAGGATGAGTACCACCGAGTTGACACAGAAGGAGCTCAGTGCTCAGGTGAAGAAGATCACGAGCATCAAAGCTTCTGAAAAAATCGACTTCAACTTCCCGCACGTCCCCTACGGGCCAGAGAAGGCCTTACCCGCAGTGAGTGGATCTTTTTGCCGTTTTTATGCTTCACCATCTGGCTTTGCGTCCTTTTTGCTTTTGTTACTATGATTATGAATTATGCTTGTTGCATAGGGTCACTCGACTGCCACCTCTCTCCCTCCTCTACCCAAATCCGGGCCTACTTTGGAGACGGCGATACAGGAGGAACCCAAGCTGCCCATTGCTGACCCTGCTTCTGCCCACTCGACCCCTCAGGATAATCCCAAAGAAGAAACAGGGGAAGAGGTGGAACAGGTTGTGGCGGATGCTTCAGACGAATCGGATGCTGAGCAGGCCACTCGCAAGCCTAAGCGCTAGCGTTTGGTTCTTCCGGAGTCTTCGAGTACAGAGGATGAGCAGAGGGATACCGGTAATTCGGGTATCCTTTCTCCTGCTAAAAGCCATCCTTTGACTGTCTCCCCTCTGGCTTCTCGTCCTCCTGCTACTTCGGGTAACACCTCTCGACTGGGTGTTTTCTGCCTTGGCGACGAACCTGATTCAGATGAAGAAGACGAGCCAAGGTTTGCTCTATGATCTATTCCTTTATTTGCGGCCACGCCTTTATGGTTTTTGTTTTTTGATTGGCCGTGTTTTTTGCTTTACGATGCCAGTGGCAAATCGCCATCTCCACCTCCAGTCGCGGATACGTCGATTGTGGCGCAGCCATCCATCCATCCTTCTAGAAGCAGCACAAGGCACTACTCCTGAAGCGGCCAAGGACGCCACTGGGGTGATGACTGCTGATTTGAACAAGGAGAAAATTGCCCTAACTGCGGATGCCGTGGCTTCCTCCTCCAAGCCTGCCTCTTGGACTGATCACGTAAGTGCTTCTGTCCCTACTTATGCTTGAAAATTTTGTTTCTTCTGCACTCGATGATAACATGCGTATTCTGTTTCAGCCTATGTATGCTGCTATGGCTCCTTGGGTTCAGGCCTTTGTTCAGATGGAGCAAGAGAGGGACTCCCTGCAGTCAACTTCGACTGAGCTTGCGCGTAAGCGTTTTTTGCTAAAACTTTTCCCTTCTTTTGAAGTTATGACATTAATCGGGAATGTTTGTGAACTCCGCAGAAAACAAGAAATCGGCTGAGGAACAAGTGGAGGTCCTGGAGAAACAAGTGCAGGATTTGCAGACCAAGCTCTCTACCCAGCAGTCTGAATCGAAGAAAGCACTTGCTGATGCTCAGGACGCCACCACTCGCCGTAATAAGGAGCTTACTGCACGTCTGTCGAGTATAGCCCGTGCTGCCAAAGGTGAATGCACTGTTGAAAGGACATATTTTATGTCCCCTATATTTTGTGTGTTAGGCAACAACACTAGGAATTATTTAATATGATGTTAAGTGGTGCAGGAATGAAAAGATACAATTACACTTTGCATAGAAACACTTGACAAGAAAAAGGAAGCTTGCTTTGCCTGTCCAGTCCGGAGTTTCCGGGCTCTGTGACCGGAGTCTCCGGCCAAGTCAATCTCTGGAGCAAAAGCTCCACTGGACGGCTGTCGTGGTATGGGGTGCGGAGTTACCCCGGAGTACCACCGGAGTTTCCGCACCGGCCGGAGTTTCCGGTCCCGCGGTCCGGAGTCTCCGCCCCAGACCAGTGTTTTGAATCGAAGACTTTCCCAGGACGGCGCGTGCGGTATAGGGTCCGGAGTAACCCCGGAGTAGGTCCGGAGTTTCCGCACTGACCGGAGTCTCCGGCCTTCCTGTCCGGAGTTTCTGGCCTGCTGAGAAGAAGAGGAACGAGGCGGCAGCTGCTGTATCAGGTCCGGAGTTGGGCCGGAGTTTCCGGCCCAGGCCGGAGTTTCCGGTCTCCCTGACCGGAGACTCCGGTCTAAGTGGTCTGCAACGGTTACTTTTCTGGGAGGGGTATACCCCTCCACCTACCTCCAGCCACTGAGCTCACCCAGAATTCAAGATCCCCATTGTTGCAAGCTCAAGAATCACTAGATCTCCCAATCCCTCCACCCAAACTCGTTGATCTTTGGAGGATTGAAGGAGAAGGCCCCGATCTACATCTTCACCAAGCCGTTTTCATTTCCCCCTCATTCACTTGAGGGACCATTAGCTAGGGTTTCCACTAGGAAAACCTAGCCCCCTATTGTACTCACTTGATTGTCTTTGTGACAGATTGTAGCTGTTTGGGAGCCCCCAATCCTTTGTGGGTTGTGCCCCAAGTCGTTGTTGTAAAGGCTCCGGACTCCGCCTCGAAGGTTTCCGATAGTTGAAGTGAACCAAACCTTTGTGGTGCGGTTCACCGGAGAAGAGGGTGAGGCCTTTGTGGCCGTTGAACCATTGTGTTGGTTCACACCTCTCCAACGAGACGTACTCCCCTAAAAAGGAGGAACTCGGGATTACATCCGTGTCTCCGCGTGCTTTGACTTCGGTTACCTCTATCCTTGTTTACCGCCTTATTATATCGTGCTTAGTTGCTAGCTTGTCATATAGGTAAATTCACCGTAGTTGCATATCTAGAGAATTTACCTTTTGTGTCAAGCCTAAATTGAAAAAGACTAAAATTGGAGTAGCACCTATTCACCCCCCCCCTCTAGGTGTCATACCGATCCTTTCAATTGGTATCAGAGCTAGGCTCTCTTGTTTTGGGCTTAACCGCCTAAGAGAAGTATGACACAAAGTGAGGATGAGGCCGATCTTGCCAAGGCCAAAGAGACCATGGCATCCATGGCCGATATCAAAAAGTTGGAAACAACATTGACATCGTCCATGAATGACATGAATGTCAAATTTGGTGAGTTGCGTGACATGCTCATGAAACTCACAAATGCCAAGGTTTCGGAAACCATCCCACTAGAGGGCATCTCTAACTCCGATGAAGGTGATTCCGAGGAGGGTAAAAAGAAAAATGAGAAGGGGGTGGAAACCACCTCCGGATCTAAACCAACTCCTCCTCCTCCTACCAAGCATGAAGATGGGAAGGAAGAGTACCATAACGTTCCGGGATGGTACCCTATCGACCCACCTATCACCACCCGCATAAACCCCATTGGTCCTCCACCTAAGCTTAATGCATTAGCTTTGCTAGTTGGCAACGCTCAATGAAATCTCATATTAACAGTGCCTCTATCGAGCTTTGGAGGATCATTGAAGATGGTACAAGGTTGCGGATCCAAGCAATGTGACAAGAAGAGAATTTGCCGAAAAGCAACTCAATGCCTCCGCACTCCATATGATTGAACTTTCAGTGAGTGAAAGTGACAAGCATTATGTTCTCAATGCCACCACCGCCAAAGAAGCTTGGAATTGTCTTGAGGTTGCATTTCTTGGGAATGAAAGCATGAAGAGAAACCGATATGAGTCTTTGAGCAATGATGCCGAAGGCTTCTACATGTTTGACAATGAGAATCATGAAGACATGTATGGAAGACTCAAGACTCTTGCAAAGGCCTTCTTTGATGTGGGGGCAACCTATGTGGATGATGCTTATGTCAAGAGGAAGTATGTGAATGCTCTCTTGCCTTTCGAGCCCATCGAGTGAAGTCCATTCAAGGAAGACACAACTACAACGAAATGACATCCAATGAAGTTATGCAAGAAGTGCAAGCCTCCAAGGTTGCCACCAAGAATGCCGAAGATAACCGTGCTAGGGCCATGGGGATGAAACAAGGCCCCTCACTTGCTTTGAAGGCCAAGGTGGTATGTCTTGATGAGGTTGAAGCGTGCCCAAGCAACATTGCTCCAAATGATCTTGAACCGGCTCTAAATGGTCATATAGCTCTTGCCACAAGAGAGTTTTGGCAAGACCCGGCAAAAGCTAAAGCCAAGGTTGATAAAGAGAACAACTCAAGTGGGAAGAAAGAGCTAGCCTCAAAGTGGAAGACGTGCTACAATTGTCATGACAAGAACCACTACATAAGAGAGTGTCCTTATGAGAACCGAGAGCAAAATGGTGGGAAGCTCATCCCCAAGGACCACTCAAGTTGATCCAAAAGAAGCCCGCAAGACCAAGGAAGCCTTTCTTCAAGAAGGCACCAAGAATTGTGTTGGTGGCTCAAGAAGAATATGCCACAAGTGATTCCGAAGATGAAGATGCACCTACTAAAGAGGTAGCCGCATTGGCTATTGTATCAACTTCATCATCTTCTCTCTTTGAATCCCCCAATGAGAACTTCTCCACCAACAACGCTCGTTGCCTCATGGCTAATGTCACCGAGGTATCATCTCCTTCTCCCAAGACTATGCATGAAATGAGTGATCAATCTAGTCTTGTGATTAAGAAGGAACTTGTTGCTTCGATACTTTCATGACTAACTTGCAAGGTGAAGCTAAGGAACATGTTGAGTCTCTCATGAGACAACTATGTGCGGCCGAAGAACTTCTTCAAGAAAAGAGTAAGATTGAGAGAGAGGATTCTCTCACCATTGCCTCTTTGAATGCTTCCGTAGCATCCTTGAATGCCTCTCTTGATGAAGAGAGTGAAGAAAGATGTTCTCTTGAGGAAAGACTTGAGTCTCTTGATGCTAAAAATGATGATATCATTAATAAAATCATTAAGGATAGAGATCATGTCTTTGCTAAATATAAAGTGCTTAAAAAGGAGAAAGTTGAACTTGGGGTTGCTAATGCTAGACTTCTTGAGGATATGGAGAAGCTTGACAAGGCTCACAAGGCCTTGGAAACAACTCACTCCCTTTTAGTCAAGTCTCATGAGCAACTTCAAACTCAACTTTCTAAATCTAGCTCAACTAGCATATCTATTCTTCCTCGTGTTCATGAAAATGTTATTGAAGAAAATGTTAGTGCCAAGACCTCTATTCCCAAAGGTAAAGATAAGGGTATTGCTTACTTATTTGAGCAAAAACCACACAAAGGGAAGGAGGGTCTTGGTTATGTAGCCGAGCCCAAGAAGAAAGTGGGCAACAACAAGAAGATCAAGACCAAGCCCGCACAAGCCAAGATTTCCATTGCGTGGTAGTGCCACAAGGGGCAAGACCACTCGTAGTGACTTTGCGGGGCATAACAACCCCAACTATATTCTTTATGTTGATTATTATGGGGATGTTTATGCTCAATATGTTGGTCCATATGATGGTTACATTGATTACTCTATTTGGGTTCCTAAGACCCTTGTTGCTAACCAAAGGGACCCATTGAGAAATGGGTACCTAAATCCAAGCAATGATTTCTTGTAGGACTATGCTTCCGGTGGATCGAAATGGGTGGTTGATAGTGGATGCACTAGTCATATGACCGGAAGCAAGGAGATTATGACGGAGTTGAGACCAAATCTAAATAACTCATCCGTCTCTTATGGTGACAAGTCAAAGGCCGAGGTAAAGAGTCTCGGCAAGGTGGTAGTTGCAAGGGATATCACCCTTGTAAATGTCATGCTTGTTGAGTCTCTAGGTTACAATCTTATGTCCGTTCGTGCTCTTAATAAGATGAACTTTGATGTCCATTTTACTATTGATATGGTGGTACTCTTGAGGAGCAAGACTCTAAAGGTCATGTTCGTTGGGTATGTTGAAAATGAGTTGTTTGTGGTAGACTTTTCGGGGTCTACCAACACTCAAGCAATATGCCTATTCGGAAAGGCCGACGTGGGGTGGTTGTGGCATCGCCGCTTGTCCCATGTCAACATGAGAACTTTGCAAAGTCTTCACAAGGGTGGCCACATTCTTGGACTAAAAGAGGATGTTTCTTTTTCTAGAGATCGTCTTTGTAGGGCTTGTGTTGAAGGAAAGATGCATGATTCTCCCCATCCGCAAGACCATCATTTCATCAAAGAGGATATTGGAACTTCTTCATGTTGATCTCTTTGGTGCCGTGCCTCAACCTAGTCTTGGTGGGAAGAAATATTGTTTGGTGATTGTTGATGACTATTCAAGATTTACTTGGGTTTATTTCTTCAAGACGAAGGATGAAACCCAACAAACCATCATCGACTTTTCCAATATTGTTCAACGCCAATACAATGTCCCTATTTTGGTCATTAGGAGTGATAATGGCTCCGAGTTCAAGAACTACACCTTAAATGAGTTTCTTAGTGAAGAGGGGATTCGTCATCAATATTCCGCTGCATATACCCCTCAACAAAATGGTGTAGCCGAAAGGAAGAACCGGACTCTCATGGATATGGCAAGGTCTATGTTGGCGGAGTTTAAGTCTCCGCTATTCTTATGGGCCGAGGCTATCTCCACGGCGTGTCACTCATCTAACCGGTTATTCTTTCGTGTTGGCAAGAAGTTTACATCTTATGAGATGCTCACCGGCAACAAGCCCAATGTCTCCTACTACCGAGTTTTTGGTTGTAAGTGTTTCTATAAGAACAAAAGTGTTCGTTTGTCTAAATTTGAATCTAAAGCTTTAGAGGGTGTTTTTGTTGGTACGGTGCCGAATCTCACACCTATAGAGTCTATGACAAGACCGTTGGGAAAGTCATAGAATCTTGTGATGTGAGGTTCGATGAGAATGACGGCTCCCAAGTGGCGCAATTTCATGTTTGTGATGTAGATAATGAGGAACCTCAAGAAGCAATAAGAAGAATGGGGGTTGGTTTCCATCGCCCCATTGAAATCCATCATGAGCCTCCTCAAGCAAGTCCTAGCTCCACTCATGTGGAGACTCCATCATCACAAGTTGAAGTTGCACCTTCTATGGAAGCAAATGATGCACCTACCCAAGAACAAGTTCAAGACCCTCCTCAAGTTGACCAAGAGGCTATTCAAGAACCAAGTTCTCCTATTGTCAACACTAGCCAAGGTCAAGACCAAGATCAACCCTCTCCTTCTTTTTTGAAGATGTGCTTCAAGATGATCAAGGTCAACACTCCGGTCAAGACGGGGACTCAAATGATCAAGCGAAATTCCTCGCATCAATGAGGATATCGAAACCCGTCGTATAGCAAGAGTCAAAAAGGATTGGAGAAGAAAGAGTCTTCATCTAGAAATATCATTGTTATGTCAAGAACAAGGTCACCACAAGAAAACAATTGGCAAATTTCAATGAACATCAAGCCCACATCTCTATGGTGGAACCAAAGAAAGTCTTTGAAGCTCTTGAAGATCCGGATTGGTTGGAAGCCATGCATGAAGAGCTCAATAACTTCAAGCGCAACAAAGTGTGGAATCTAGTGGAGAAGCCAAAAGATTGCCTCAATGTTATAGGCACCAAGTGGATATTCAAGAACAAGCAAGATGAGCATGGAATGGTTGTGAGGAACAAGGCAAGATTGGTAGCTCAAGGGTACTCTCAAGTTGAAGGCATTGATTTTGGAGAGACCTATGCTCCCGTGGCTCGCCTTGAGTCCATCCGTATCCTTCTTGCATATGCATCACATCATAATTTCAAGTTGCAACAAATGGATGTGAAAAGTGCCTTTCTTAATGGTCCTTTAAAGGAGTTGGTATATGTTAAGCAACCTCCGGGATTTGAGGATCCACACTTCCCTAACCATGTCTACAAACTTGATAAGGCGCTCTATGGTCTCAAACAAGCACCTCGTGCTTGGTATGAGCACCTAAGAGAGCTATTGGTAGACCGTGGCTTTGAAGTGGGGCAAATCGATCCCACTCTTTTTACCAAGAGGGTTAAAGGGGAGCTTTTCATATGCCAACTTTATGTTGATGATATCATATTTGGCTCTTCTAACAAAGCTTTTAATGATGAATTTTCAAAGCTTATGACCGATAGGTTCGAGATGTCCATGATGGGAGAGTTGAAGTACTTCCTTGGTTTTGAGATCAAGCAATTGAGTGGAGGGACCTTCATCTCTCAAGCCAAATATATCCAAGACATGCTCAAGAGGTTCAAGATGCAAAATGCTAAAGAGAAGAAGTTTCCTATGGACACCAAGTGTCATCTTGAACTTAATCCAAAGGGTAAAGATAAGGATGTTGATCAAAAGCTCTATCGTTCTATGATTGGTTCTTTGCTTTATCTTTGTGCATCTAGACCCGATATTGTGTTGAGTGTAGGAGTGTGTGCAAGGTACCAAGCGGCTCCCAAAGAAAGCCACCAAACGGCGGTTCTTCGAATCTTTCGATATTTGGTTCATACCCCAAGGTTTGGTTTGTGGTATCCTAAAGGCTCAACTTCTCTCTTGCCGGTTACACGGATTCGGATTGGGCCGGTTGCAAGGATGATAGGAAATCAACTTCCGGGGCTTGCCAATTCCTTGGTAGGTCCTTGGTGAGTTGGTCTTCTAAGAAGCAAAATTGCATATCTCTCTCCACCACCGAAGCCGAGTATGTGGCGGCCGCTAGTTGTTGCACTCAATTGTTGTGGATGAGGCAAACTTTAAAGGAATACGGTGTCCATTGTGACAAAGTGCCTCTTTTATGTGACAATGAAAGTGCTATCAAGATTGGCCACAACCCGGTGGAGCACTCAAGAACGAAGCATATTGAGATTCGCTATCACTTCATCCGTGATCACATCAACCGGGGTGACATTGAGCTTGGCTATATTCCCACGAAGATCCAACTTGCCGATATGTTCACGAAGCCACTTGATGAAGCAAGGTTCACTTATTTGAGGCATGAGCTAAATATCATCGATTCGGGGAGCGTCGCTTGAATATCTTGCATACACACCTATATCTTAGCTATATGTTTGGTTTAGGTGTAGGCATGGACATAGGGGGAGTGCGGTCCTAATCCATTGGACTATCCCTCCCCCCATTATGCCGATAGTAAGAACTCATTTTGTCTCTATATCTTCATTTTATGAATTGTGAGCTTAAATGACGAGTAGTGGCCGTGAACCCAAGATATATCTTCGCGGTGTCACACCACACACTCTTACATGGTGGCCTAGGCCACCGCCCTCTTCTTTGTGAAGAGTTGATCTTATTTGGTCTTTAATGATTTTATTTGGTTCCTAGGCTTGTTCGTCGTTTTTGGGAGAAACACTTGGAATTGGCTTTTATATTTGCATCTTGCAATTCCTAGTGTGTATACCACCATCAGTGACTTTGTTCTAAACCTAAGCCATCTTATCTAAAAGCCGTGCTCGTCTTGCAACATACTTGTCCCCATTTAAATCTGGCAGTTTTGGAGTTTTGGGTCCGGAGACTCCGGTGTGAAACACCGGAGACTCCGGTCTGTCCAAAGTCTCCGCCCTAAAGCCCGGAAACTCCGGTCCAACCGGAAACTCCGGTGCTTTAGGCCGGAGACTCCGGACTCGGTCACATCGCTGGGTTCCTTAAGGGCTCGGGGGTGGGGAGTTGTTTCATAACTTCCCTCTCACCCCCCGACCCCAAACTCTCCCCAGCCGCCGCCAAGAGCTCCAAGACCGCCTCCGGCCGCTCCCCGCCGCCGGAATCCGCCGTGCCACCGGCTCCTCCACCTCCCAAGCGTTGGGGATCTTCCTCCCCTCCATTTGGATCTCACCATGAAGGACTCGGGTACCACTCTCTCTCCTTCTCTAGGATTTCATCCTAGATCTAGTTTTGAGAGTAGTTCTTGTAGAAATTCGTGGTGTAGAACCTTTAGGATGGCAATGCACTATCTTGAAAATTGCTAGTGTGATTTTCCCCTCAGTTTTGACCTAGATCCGAGTTTTGGCCTCAGGGCCGGAGACTCCGGCCTTCCAGGCCGGAGACTCCGGTGTGGCCGGAATCTCCGCCCCACTGAGACCGGAAACTCCGGTCTAGATCAAACCTGAGAAGAAATTCCTCTACTTTTTTCTTTCGTTGAGATTCCACGGACATGTATGCTTACCTCAATGCTACCTTTCTAATCCTGTTTCACAGCTAGCAAGAAGTATCCCGGTCCTTCATCCTCATCCTCGAACATCAAGAAGTCGAAGAAGAACAAGCTCCAAGGTCGAGACTATTTGATCTATGATGAAGAACAAGACAAGCATGTGCAGAGTGGTGTTCTTAAGCAAAAACATGCTGCTGATGCTAGAAGGGCTAGGCAAGAGGCTGCCCTCCTTCGAGAAGAAAGGGCCAAGAGGGCCAAGCTTGACAACTTGACCACCTTGCAGGGTTTGAACAAGGAGGAGTTTAGAGTCATGAGGGCGCAGAATTTCTATGACATGCCCAACAACTCCACCGATGGTCACTTTTGGAGAAAGGAGCAAGAGCTCATTATGAAGGAAATCTATGCTAACTTGGACCCAAAAGCTCTTGTGTGTCCTCAAAAACCACTGAAATTTGAAGTGTTGGCCAAGAAGGATTACTTTAAGGACGCAATTTGGGTTGCTAGAAAGATTGGTCTCGAACACCTCATTTCCCTCCAACAAGATTATGATATTGAGATGGTGCAACAGTTCTTTGCCACTCTTGTGCTTGGAGATGAGGAGGATACCCAAATGACTTGGATGACGGGGCCTCTCAGAGTTAGTGCAAAATTTTCAGAATTCGGAGAAGCTTTGGGATATGAGTTCAAAGGTGTGAATATTTCAGTTGGTCGAAGAATGCATGTTGAAGGAGTGCCCTATGATAAGAAGCTCCTCGCTCCTCTTGCTGAAAAAATGGTGCCATTGCTACCACCAAAGGTCTCAAGCCCCTCTACAACATTTTGATTCGTATGTTTCGTTGGAGCATTGCACCTCAAGCCGGGAATACGGATGCTATCCGTGGAGCTCTTGTGAACCTCTTGCATCATTGCCACACGACATACCTTGCCGGACCGGATTGCCAAGGGGTTGAGATTGATGTCATGGACTATATCCGGTGTGAGATCAACATTGCCATTTATGAGAGGAAGAATCCTATGTACGCTCCATATGTCATGAAGCTCATCCTCAAAAAGATTACCAAACTCGATCAATCCCGTTTCAAGAAACACACCTATGGTTACCTTCAAGTGCTCAGCCATCATCTTGCTCAAGACTCTTATGAAGAGGTAGAGGCGAGAGAAGCGCCTAGGGCAAGAAGGAAAAATGCCACTCCACCCTCGTGGGATCAAGGTGGCAAACAAAGAGTCAACGAAGAGTTGAAGAAAGTCTCTTGGTGGCAAAGGGCTATGATGTGCATGGGTGTTGGGTTGCACAAGGAAAATCATCAAACATATGTCACTAACAAGAGGATCTTGTCCAACCAAGCCAAGATGATGAAGGAAATGCGCAAGATTAGCAATGGTGGTTCCACTCCTCCTCGCAACGAAGATGATCCCGTCACCCCGCCTTCCGAGGCCACTATCCCTCTTGAGGAATGGAATGAGGGTACATTTCATTGGACTGATTATGAAGATGTGACCTCCATGCCTTCTTCTTCCCGCAACACCGGCAAGGCCCCTATGCGCTTGAAGAAGAAGGTGATGAGGAAGAAGATAGTGATGAAGCAAGTGGTGATGATGATGCTGCCACGAGTGGTGATGATGAGGACCGTGATACCGACTATGATGAAGACGTCGAGTGATCGCCTTGGGTACCGTTAGCATCGCTCTTCTCCCTTTTTGGTGTTTCGATGCCAAAGGGGGAGAAGTAGTTCTATTAGGCTCTCTCACCGTGGGATTTGCATGGGTTGGACACAAGCACGTGCGTTTATCATTTCTTTGCGCTTGTGTCCATTTATCTTATGTCGTTTGAACCTATTTGCTTTGGTTTTATGTTGTAAGACTATGTTTCTATGTGTGGTACTTTGTGTGGTATGAGACTATGGATTTCATAATTCCTATGGTTGAGATGACATTATTATTATGGACTATTATTGTGCTTTGGTCTATATGTCATATTATTATGCCAAGGTATGGTTCCTTTTTCATCTCAACCCTATATCATGTCATGTCTCATGTTGGTGTAATTTATCTTGTTCCATATATTACTTGTGAGTTGTCTCTCCTCTACATGTTGAGCATTTGTATTCAAATGCACTACTTGTATGCACACATGTAGGGGGAGCCTCTCAAATCCTTTGTGGTACATGTTGATATTTGTTGTGTGCTTTATTGTAAATCCGAGTGTTGTCATCTAACACCAAAAAGGGAGAGATTGAAAGGACATATTTTATGTCCCCTATATTTTGTGTGTTAGGCAACAACACTAGGAATTATTTAATATGATGTTAAGTGGTGCAGGAATGAAAAGATACAATTACACTTTGCATAGAAACACTTGACAAGAAAAAGGAAGCTTGCTTTGCCTGTCCAGTCCGGAGTTTCCGGGCTCTGTGACCGGAGTCTCCGGCCAAGTCAATCTCTGGAGCAAAAGCTCCATTGGACGGCTGTCGCGGTATGGGGTGCGGAGTTACCCCGGAGTACCACCGGAGTTTCCGCACCGGCCGGAGTTTCCGGTCCCGCGGTCCGGAGTCTCCGCCCCAGACCAGTGTTTTGAATCGAAGACTTTCCCAGGACGGCGCGTGCGGTCTAGGGTCCGGAGTAACCCCGGAGTAGGTCCGGAGTTTCCGCACTGACCGGAGTCTCCGGCCTTCCTGTCCGGAGTTTCCGGCCTGCTGAGAAGAAGAGGAACGAGGCGGCAGCTGCTGTATCAGGTCCGGAGTTGGGCCGGAGTTTCCAGCCAGGCCGGAGTTTCCGGTCTCCCTGACCGGAGACTCCGGTCTAAGTGGTCTGCAACGGTTACTTTTCTGGGAGGGGTATAAATACCCCTCCACCTACCTCCAGCCACTGAGCTCGCCCAGAATTCAAGATCCCCATTGTTGCAAGCTCAAGAATCACTAGATCTCCCAATCCCTCCACCCAAACTCATTGATCTTTGGAGGATTGAAGGAGAAGGCCCCGATCTACATCTTCACCAAGCCGTTCTTCATTTCCTCCTCATTCACTTGAGGGACCATTAGCTAGGGTTTCCACTAGGAAAACCTAGCCCCCTATTGTACTCACTTGATTGTCTTTGTGACAGATTGTAGCTGTTTGAGAGCCCCCAATCCTTTGTGGGTTGTGCCCCAAGTCGTTGTTGTAAAGGCTCCGGACTCCGCCTCGAAGGTTTCCGATAGTTGAAGTGAACCAAACCTTTGTGGTGCGGTTCACCGGAGAAGAGGGTGAGGCCTTTGTGGCCGTTGGACCATTGTGTTGGTTCACACCTCTCCAACGAGACGTACTCCTCTAAAAAGGAGGAACTCGGGATTACATCCGTGTCTCCGCGTGCTTTGACTTCGGTTACCTCTATCCTTGTTTACCGCCTTATTATATCGTGCTTAGTTGCTAGCTTGTCATATAGGTAAATTCACGTAGTTGCATATCTAGAGAATTTACCTTTTGTGTCAAGCCTAAATTGAAAAAGACTAAAATTGGAGTAGCACCTATTCACCCCCCCCCCCTCTAGGTGTCATACCGATCCTTTCAACTGTCTTTGTGAGTAGTAGCTCTTTGGCCATTTTAGTAGCTTTTGCTCATGGCTTCTGCTTTCTGAATTTTGAAGGTTCCGAAGGCGCCTCGACTTCCACTAAGCCATCGAGTGACTCATTGTCACTCGATGATGCAATCATGGAACTCGAGTCTGTGCTGTCCAAGACCAAAGGCGATCTGGCTACCGTGACCAGTACCCTTAGCAATTTGCACGCGGGGATGTGTCCTACAGCCGGCGCTCCTTCGACTGCTGAAGGACTTGTTGCAGCTTTTGGCGAAAGATCGTCGATTGTGGCGGATTTTGCCCGCGAACTCACGGTACGCGGCTCGGAGTACACCCTCAGGCTTTTGTTAGGCAATGGTGTAGAGGCCGATTTCGACAGTGCTTTATCGGACTACCCGAAAAAGCCTGATGGAAGGCCGCTATCATTCAGGGGTGTAACCGAGCCAGCTACGCGACTGAGCGAAATCTGCGTCCAGACTATGGAACGCCGAGCTGAAGCTGTTAGGGCTCAGTCGCGTAAAAGTAGGGCAGAATCCATCTCGCAGGCCTAGGAACTCTTTACTCTGTAATTTGATTACTCGAACTTGGCATGTATGCTTTTGCTACTTATATTTATGCTAGTATATACTTTTGGATGCTTTTGCTTGAATGAAATTTGCTGAATCGCCTGAATTTTGCAACTTCGTGTGTCTGAGCTTCTGAATGTTGCGTTTTATGAACCAACCACAAGAATGCGAGTCTGGTGGACCTTCTCCATATTGTGTTAGTACTCGAACATCTGGCCAAGCAAGGGATGATACGAGGGCACTCGCTCTTGCGAAGAATCGAGTGAGTGAACTAGAGCAAGAACTCAAGAGTACTCGAGCTGAGCTGGAGCTGCTGCGTTCCAAGCCGAGTTTTGCTACCTAGCGCGAGGATTATGTTCTTGGCGAGATGGACAACATAAACAGGCAACTCGAGAGTGAGTTTATGATACTGCTAAAAAAAAGTTTGTATATTTTGCGTTATGCCTTGGACCAGTAACTTTGGCCTTTTGCAGGTTTTGTGCCTGATGCCCAGCAGGAAGATAGGAGGGTCAATCGACTCCTTGATAATGTTGTTGAGGTACCAACTACTGGCAGGCAGCATTTTTATTTGGACAAGGTGCATGCTCGCACTCTTGTTACTTTGAAGGATCGAGTATGGCGAAACGCCCAAGTGCTCGAGATGTGCAGGCGTATCTTCACTCACCTAAATTGCGCGCTCTTTCTGTTAGGGCCTCAGCCTCAAGGGTTGTTTCCTTTGATTGATATCTTTCGAGTGACGGACTCAGTCAAAGAATTTTTAATGCAGCTTGCTATTCTTGGGTCCAATGCCACTATGGCTTACATCCGCAGTCGTAAGCCAAATTTTGCGATTCGACCTCCTGCAATTGGCACACTTGTACCCCAATCACATATGATTGAGACACGCTCTGCTGCTGAGGAATTCATCGATTGCTGCAAGGAGCGGCTTTTTGGTACTGTACTGGATATAAAGGATGAGCCAGATTCTTAACTTGTAAACTTTTTGTGTGATCGGGGCATTCTCCAAATGTAAATATGTACTCTTGTATTTGTGGCGAAGTATTTATATGCGTATATTTGTGACAGCCCCCGAGTCTATCGAGTGGGATTTTTGAGTTTTCTCTTTAACCCAGCCCTCGAGTATATCGAGTGGGGTTTTTTAGTTTTTATGCTTGACCTAGCCCCCGAGTATATCGAGTGAGGTTTTTGAGTTTTTCTGCTTGACCCAGCCCCCGGGTATATCGAGTGGGGTTTTTGAGTTTTATGCTCGAGCCCCCGAGTGTTTGAGTGGGGTAAACAATAAAAGGCATATATGAGAAATATGGAGGAACGTGTATCTTTATTCGAAATATGTGTTCGACCAGCAAGCCGCCTCATTAAAAACCTTCCAGTCCCCTTAGGTACCCTGGTAAGGGAAAAGAGTGCGTCTGAAACCTGCTGGTTCTTCCGACATTATGCGCTATTACATATCTATGCATAGAACTGACGCAGATGCGCCCCTCTATGTACTAGTGTGACTTGACGACTTGTTGACCGTCTCTGAAGGTTCAGTCGAGTGCCCCTTGTGCTTCATCGCGTCGTTGATGGCCTTGAGCCCTCTGTCGATTGCCATCTTCTTGCTTTCTGGTAGAGGTGTACGGTCATTGGAGACCTCAAGCTCGGCGAGTGATTGCTCCATCCCGTACATCTCTGAGATTTTGCTGAAGTCACGGTCACATGAATCTGACCTTTGAAAGTTCCCGTTGATCGTGATGACTCCTTTTGGTCCTGGCATTTTGAGCTTGAGGTAGACGTAGTGTGGGACGGCCATGAATCGAGCGAAAGTGGGGCGCCCAAGTATTGTATGGTATTGTAACTTCCAATCGACCACTTCAAACTCAATCGACTCGGTTCTGAAGTGAGTAGGATTTCCAAACGTAACATCGAGTTGTATGGTGCCTTCTGGGAGCACTGCTTTGCCTAGGACGATACCGTGGAAGGTACTTGTGGACTTTGGCAGATTTTCGACTGATTTGTTCATTCTGCGTAGCGTATCTGCAAAGATTATGTTGAGGCCACTACCTCCGTCCATGAAGACCTTGGTCATGGCGTAGCCTCCGATTTGGGCGTCGAGTACCAAGGCTGCATGCCCTGGTCGATATAGTGCGGGTGGATGGTCCTCTCGATTGAAGATAATCGGAGTTTCTGATCCTTTCAAAAAATCTGTGATAGCTGGGGGTGCCATGACCGCCATATTGACGTGTCGAGTGTGTAACTTTTGCTCTCTATTGGAGGGACGTCCTCGCTGGATCATGTTCATCTGCCCGCGAGTTACGGGATATTTTTGTTCATCTCCTTGCTGCATCTGCTGCACGGCTGCTGCCATTTGTGTTCCCGTAACGGGTTGTGCTGGCACCATGTACACTGGCGTCGGTTGCGCTTGTGTTGGTGCAGGATACATTTGAGTAGGCTGGTTTTGTGGTGGTACAGAATATACCTGTGCTTGTTGTACTTGCTGTGGTGCTTGATATGCCTGAACAGGCTGTGTTTGTGGTGTAGTCGATGGAGTATGCGTCAATTGAGGAGGTGCACGTCCATCTCTTTGCAACCGTAGTATATGTTCAATCGCAAGTTGATCGAATTCCCTGCAATTTCTCAGCGAGTGGTTAGAGCGAAGCTTACCATCGTCCCCTTTATAAAGATGGAATCTGCAATAATCGTCCATCCTTTCTTCGATTGAGCGCTCAGGATCTTTGTCTGCTCGCCTGCGCCACTCTGGCCTTCTGTAGCTATCGCGGTCGTCGCGTCTGTGGTCTCGACTGTCACGTCGATCGTCTGTGCGATGGTCTCGATTACCTCGGCGGTCGTCCGTATGATGATCTCGATTATCACGATGATTGTCGGGTCGTCTGTCAGTTTGGTCGCGACTGTCCCTTGACTGGACAAAGCCTGCTGCGATGAAGTTTGGATGGTCATCGTCGTGATAACGATGCTTGCGTTTGCGCCTTCGATCATCTCTGTAGCTATCTCTGCGGTCTCGACTGCCACCCTCGTGATTTTCATGTGAGGGTACGGGTCGAGTGCCTCGTACGGAGTCTTCTCCATCTGCCCACTTTGTTGCGAGTACCATGAGTGCCGCCATTTTCGATTGCCCTATCTTCTGATACGTTGCCTACTGAGTTACGGATGGTGGTCCACCGCCGTATGTACGATCTCAGAGATTCATCTGACTTTTGCTTGCAGGTCCGGAGCTCCTCGAGAGTTTTGGGGCGCTCACATAGAGGCTCGAAGTATTTGATGAAATCACCTTTGAAGTGCTCCCATGAATCGTAGTATGATTCGGGTAGCGATTTGAGCCAATCGCGAGCTGTTCCTTCCATCATGAGTTGTATGTATTGCATAGCTGTGGTTGTGGTACCGCGCTGACATCCAACAGCCAGCCTGTAATCTTCTAACCAGCCTGATGGCTCCTGTTTGCAGTTGAACTTTGGCGTGGTAGCTAGCGAAAACTTCTTGGGCATACGAGCCTCCCGGATTCGTCGAGTGAAGCATAACGCTCCACAGGGTCCGATTTCTGCTTCCGAGTCTGAGCTGTTGCTGTATGACCTCCTCGAGTGGCTCCTGCTGGAACGGTGACGACGTGAGCTTTTTCGACTGCTCCTTCCCCGAGGACTTCGACAGCGACGATCCCGATCTGTATCTCTCCTTGGAGTTGCTTGTGGATGCTGTATGGCTTTTGCTGCTATTGCCAGTTGTTTGTACAGTTGGAGGCGCTGATCCCTCTTTGGGTCTCCTGCAGGAGGTTCGATTGTTTTGAGATAGGTGCCTAGCGTCATCAGCGCCCCGGCTGGCTCAGTAGGTATGGGGACTCCTTCCGCGTCGACTGCCATAAAGGCTGGGTTTAGGTTTCGAGTGACCGCTGCACGATCTGCGTCTCCGAGGTTTATGAATCGTGACCTATTCACGGGGTCGTTTCTGCCTGTTGAACTCATAGACAATGCTCTTCGCCGAGCACTCGATATGCTGGCTTGCTTTTTGCGTTCTTCGAGTACTGCTCGGTAGTTCTTCAACCGTATCGATTCTTGCCACTGGAAGTATTGTAAGGTCAATACCTCTTCCGGAGTTGCGCTTGCTGGTAGCATTGTGCAGCTTTCGATTACTTTGCTCACTTTTTCCGCCATCTCTGCGGTGATGGTCAGCGTGGTTGTTCCGTCAGGCATGGTGACTGTGCAAGGGTATTCTGTAGGTCGATGACATGTTGCAGCTGCTGACGTTTCATGCGCATTATGGATTCGGCGTCGTCATCCAGGCTAATGTTGGAGTTGCTTTGCTTGCTGGGGTTTCTGCCGCAATCGAGTTGATCTTCGAGTGTTTTGTCCAGGCTATCTGCGTCGCAGGTGAATATCTCGTGGCTGGCACGAATTTCTGGGCCGTTGAGATCGGCGAGGTATATGTTGTCATCTATGTTCTCCTTGTTCACCGCGACGTCGTTGCAGTCGACAACGTTGTCGAGTGACTCGACTGAGTTGTTTGGGCGGTACGCAGATTCGATCTCGCTTCTTCCAAATCTGTTTGCCACCTCGTCACGGAACTCTTGCGAGTTCATGGATGTTGCAGAGTCGCTTGGCGATTGGATCGGGACGATCTGTGACGATGTCGCGGCCAAGATGGATGGTGTTGCAGTCGAAGCGTTGTCGATTGTCTCCGTGTCGAGTGTCTCCATGTCGAGTGGATCTAACAGGTCCTGCACACCATCTTTATCGACAAAGAAGTTAAATTCTCCAACTGTAATATCCAAACCTGATTCGAGTCTGGCAAAGGCTTGTTGAGCTTCCATCGAGTGCGGCGTGAGCTTCCTTGGAGATTTTGGCGAGCGATCGCTTTTTGAATTGATGCTGGTCGATCTTGTCGGCGAGTTGCCGTTTGCGGCGGTGGTCGGTGATTTGCTTTTTGATGATGTAGTAGGCGAGTTACCTTGTGCAGATGCGATCGGCGGGTGGCCGCTTGATGACGAAACCGGCGAAACCGTGAGCCCAATACTACATGTTCCCACAGACGGCTCCAATTGTCGAGGTGTGCCCTCGGCAAATCCCATGGTTGCTATACCTAGGGTTGATTGTGTGGTAGAGAAGCGTAGTATCGGTGGAATCGACGGCTGACAAGCTGGATTTACCCAGGTTTAGGGCCCTCGAGTGAGGTAAAACCCCTACTTTCTGCTTGTCTGTATTTATGGTATGAATATGAGGGTTACAAGGGTTCGACGAGCTGCTGATCTCGCCGAGGTTTTGGTGGCTATGGATTCCTCTTTCTCGATCGATCACCCTCCCAGCCTTTATATAGGAGGCTGGATCCCGGGAAACATAACCGACCAAGGTTTACATGTATGGAAAGTCTTAACCGACTATAAATTGATCTAACTTGGAAAGCACTCTTCGTCTTGGGCCTTCCTTCGTGGGCTTCGATTAATCCTTGGGCTTCTTTGATCATCACGTGCACCAGGTACCCTTATGCTGGGGTACCCGCAGAGTATAACCTCGTCAATAGACTTGTATTCAACAGGCTTGTAACGAGCTCCTTGTCCTCCTTTTGAATCTCTCCATCTTTGCTCCGGTGTATTTTTAAAGCAAACTAAGTACCAAATCTTTGCTCATTTAGCAGGTTTACTGCATTTCGTCTTGTTGAATGCTCAACACCTGGAAATATGAGCAAAAAATAATACAAACATGCATGTTTTCTTGCAAAAAGGACAAGATCGTGGAGTAGACCATGCAAGTAGTACTAGATCATGTTTGTTGTTATTAACTTCTGCTTCCTGATAAATTTCTTCCTCCTCATGAACTGCTTCTTCATGAAATGCTTGCTCACGAATTGCTTCTTGATGATCTTCAGGACTGAATTTGAAATCAAGCATCTCTCTTGGAGGACTGAAGTTGAGATCCAGCAATATACCCTCTCCCACAGAGTACCATTGTCTATTCTTCACATGCAGATCACTAAATTTTAATAGAGTAGTGAGTAGGTTTGAATTATCATGTTCGAATGGATTAGTACATTTTGAATTATCAATATACACTTTGAATTATCATGTTTAATGTTCACCTCTGACCAAATGGGATAAGAAAAAAAAAGATTTTTTTTGTTCAAGTACTCTCAGGTCTTGAACTGACAAAGCAAAAAATGCATATAGAGCAGCAAACACCACAATCAGAGGCCGCCACTTAATTCCATAGAGTAGCCCAGGTACATACAAGTCACTCTCTCTTGTCACCTAGATCAATCACCTAGCCAAATTCAGTTGCACAAATTGAACTACAATGTCTTACTCATGCACATAAGCACATCACATAAAATTAAAATTTGGTGTAAATGAACTTAGACAAGAACTTGCAAATGAAAGTTTGGTGTAGCTGACATGAACTTGATAAAAACTTGCAAACATTGTGTAGTTTGTCGAATAACCTGATAGTACTACCTGTCATTATCACATTTGGAGATGAAAATAAATTGATAATTAAATATAGTGAGGTTTTATGTCTGTGTAAGGACATGTAACCTAGGAGTAGTTATTACAAATTTGCATCTTCCCATGCTCCCAAATTGAAGCTACATTATAATTGTATGAATAATGGACCCAAGTTATCTTTCTGTCATGAGATAAATTTTGCTGAATTTTTGCCTGCAAATAAATCAATATGTGCATATAAATCAACTTAATTGAACTGCTTGTACACCAGTACAAGTAATTGCGCATTCACAAGTAATAGTATCGAACTTGTGCTCATATCAACTTGTCAGATTTTAGTATGCATTTCATATTTTTAACATGCCTTGTGGTGATCAGTTAGAACTTACGGTGGTACTCAGAACATGAGTGGTTTTCATACTTGTACTTAGAACATGCACTCATTGTTGATATGAGCACACTTGTACACTTGTACTTAGATTTTAGTATGAATTTCATTTTCACACTTGTACTCCACGTTGTGGTGATCAAGGGTCAGTCAGAACATGCCTTTACTCTTTGTTTTGATTTTCATCCTTTCTGCAATGAGTAGAAATGCAATGCACACCTCAGAACACTACAATATGAAAAAATTGTATTAACGTGAGGACTTAATTGTAAAATTGACACCATTCAGGCATTCACGTTATTTTCGAACGAGGGGTTATCTTAGAGTAAAATTACACACATACCGTGTGATTACAACTCAGCAGCGGCTTAATTTACAACATCGAGATGGATTCTTCATTGATCTTTGTTACTTGGTGAAGGCAAAAGGGTAAAATTACATAAGGCTGTTTGGTTAGGCTTATTTTGCCTTTGACTTATAAGTCAGAAAAACACCTAAATAGATGCTTTTAAATTTGGCTTTTGGCTTTAATTGGACATTGTTCCATGATGATATAAGGCAAAATCACATACGGAGTATCTAGAGTATAATCATGGGGGGGGGGGGGGGGGGGTAGGAGGCTCACTAGAGCTCAGGCATTCGCGACCGTATATAAGGAATTACGGTCGATCTCAGCCATCCGATCTGGCTGTTTTTTTTACTGTGACCGGTCCCACCTGTCATCGACTTCGTGGCTGGAAATTTCGGTGCCTCTGCGGGCGCGGTGGTAGTGGCCGTTATTCCGATGGAGCCGCTCTGGGTAGAATCGTCTTTTCGCGCTGGGATATATAAGCCGCGTCCACCAATGGGAAAACCCTAGCCGCAGCCAGCCCCCAATCCCTCGCGCGCCTCCTCGCCCTATCTCCTCGCGCGCTCTCCTCCTCCAATCCCCTTCTCTTCCTCCTCCCTCGCGCTCCCGCCCCTCCTCCCCGCGTCTTCTCTCCTTCCGCCACCACTGCTGGGGGAGGTGGCGGCCTCGGTGGTTGAGCCGGTGGTGGCGGAGGAGCTGGAGCCGCCGGCCTCCAATCCCCTTCTCTTCCTCCTCCCTCGCGCTCCCGCCCCTCCTCCCCGCGTCTTCTCTCCTTCCGCCACCACTGCTGGGGGAGGTGGCGGCCTCGGTGGTTGAGCCGGTGGTGGCGGAGGAGCTGGAGCCACCGGCGGATTCGGAGGTGGCAAGGGCGGCGGCTTTGCCGTCAGAGGCGGCAAAGGTGGAGGCTTCGGTGGAGGTTTAGGCGACGGCGGCGGTGCCGGAGCTGGCGCCGGCGGTGGTTTCGAAGGAGGCGCTGGCGGTGGTGCAGGAGGTGGCGCCGGCGGCGGCTTTGGAAGAGGCGCGGGCGGCGGAGCTGGCACCGGTGGTGGCGGAGGATTCGGTCGAGGCGCTGGTGGCGGCGGTGGCATCGGTGGTGGCCAGTGAGGTGGTTGCCAGCCCCGCCTCTGTTCCCCATTCCGAGCGCCGCAAGGCTCCACGCCCAGGTCTGTGGGGTGGAGGAGGACGACCCACAGCAGGCAGCAGCCTGTGGCCTCGCCCCTGGCCTCCACAGCCCCTTCTCCGCAGATGGCTTCCATGGATGGCTCGCTGCAGCGTGGAGCGTTCAGCCCAGGTTAGCTTCTTTCAATTTCTTCTCTTTTCGTCCTCTGTTCTTTCTTCTCTCTTTCTCCTTATTATTTCTGTCAATGGTTTGCATACGAGTTCAGTGTGGAGAGTTTGCATATGGGTTCAGCTACGTGTATATCTCCTCCTTCTGTTTCTTGCTTGATTTACCTCTCAGATATGAGATGTTCATGCTCTTCTCCTTTCTATAGCAGGTTCGTCCGATCTGTGCTCAGAAGAGAAGTTGGGGACACGCTGGTTCAGGTACAAGGATGTCAATGGAAGGATGCTACTTTCTTGCGCTTCACCTTCTCTTTTTCATCTTTTTTCTTTCTATTTCCTAGTGACCTGATATATCATATTCTGATAGATTTTTGGCTGCTATCCGGAGGAATCATGATTGCTTATTGGATGGTGGGGCTGCTGCATTCCTGACATAAATCATGAGAGAACACAAGCAGCTATCCACAACAAGCTGTGTTGCATTTGCACAGGTTAGCTGATTCCTAATTAGGAAAAAACGATGTTGGAAGTTTTGCAAAAAATTCGTCATGTGCTTAACTCTTTTTCAGATCTGTCAAATTTCTGTATATCAGATTTTAGGTTGAGCGTTTGGCAAAAAAAAATTCATTGATTTAGTTTTCACCAATTATCACTTGGCACACGGCAGGGCTTGCCTTTTCATCTTTGTTTGCAATTTTGTTCGATTGGATCTGTGATAGCACTGTGTTTTTCCTGCAGGTTCTGATGTGATCGGCTCTTCGGTTAGATCCGGGGCTTTTCAGTCACGCTGATTTAAGGCTGCTACATAAAATGGAGGTAAGTTCACATCCAGTCCCCTCAGTTCGTCAGATTTTTTTTTTTTTGCCTCAATTTGTATTTACAGTTCATAATCCAGTTTAGTTATTTAATTGAGTTTCTGCTCCCTGTCATATGATCTGTAAATTAAACGAGTATGAAACTCTTGGTGGTTGCTATGAATTGTTTCATCTAGAAATTTATTGTTCTGTACCAAATTCTTCTGGTTAATTAAAGTAACGATTTAAAGGTCTAATGTCTCATGCTTGGTAATTTTTATTATGTGTTTTCCTTCCATAGTCCTGAGTTTTCATATATGAAGGAGACTGAAATTGTAGCTATTCTGTTTTTCGTTGAGAACAATGGTGTTGGTTTCAAATAAATTTGATGCTGGTGCAATACATGTCTCTGAATTTTCCTTTTTGCAAGTCTGTTTCAGTATATCTACCAATACCATCATTCATACTGCTTTCGATTGCTGTGCATGGTGCCCAACAGCCATGAGACAGGGAATGAAGTCGTCGAGGGAGCACTAACGCTCATTGTTGTGGCCGCCGACATGCGGGAAAGGCCGCAGCCAGTGTTAGAGACCAAGGACAGCCTGCCCAGATGAAGGTCCTAAGCCACATGTGAGCTTGTATTTATTTTGGTTTCTGCATCTCTAGATCAGTGATCATTTCACCGTTAGAAGTTTCATGTTTTTTTGCCTCCATTTGCATTCCATCACGCCATGAAAAATCTCTTCAGCCCACTCATATTCCTGCCACTGCCGAGCTAATTAATTCTTCATATCTATATAATATTTCAAAATGGGATTGAAATTGCAGATTTAAGCAATGGTGTTTTCATTCAGTCAATATGTTAAAGCAATGGTGTTAGTTTTAATTAAATTTGTTGCTGATGCGATATGTCTGATTTTTTCAGGTGTGTTTGGTATTTCTACTCAAATGACTGCTTGGCCATCTCAGTTCATCGTGGCTCGGATTCCCTGTGCAGGACGCCCACTGACCGTGAGACAAGCTTTCTCAATTATAACTTGGCTCGCATGTACATTATATGGTGTTAGTTTTTTAGAATCAAAATGGCTTGCATATGTGACCTTTCTCAATTATATGGCTAGCATTTACAGTCTATAGCAGCTAGGTTATGTGACTTCCATGTGCATTCTATTAATTGCTAGATAGATTGAGTGATTCATGAGAAAATATATTTGGCATTGGTTGTTTGAGACAATGCATCAGATTCTCAGATTTCAATTTCATGTTGTTGTCTGTTCTGTACAGATTTATATTTATATTTTGGATGGTATCATTTCTGTAATCAACTTATAGCTCTTGTGTTGATCTAGCATTCTGAAATAATTTTCTCATGAGGGCAGGGATCAAAACGGTCCAGAGTTCTAGGAATGTTATTCAGGTGCGTTGTTTCTACTACGTGCATGCATCCAGGAAAGGAGCTACGGTTATGCTCCTAAGTCGCATGTTCTTTAGAGAAACTTAGCACAGGCAGAGGCGAACAAAGACACCATTCAGGATATTTGTGTTAAACTCTTTCTGTATTGCTCACTAAATTTTTTTTGTGAGTGCATATCGGTAGTATTCTTAGCAGATGATACTGCACCTCATAGTTCTTTATTATTTACAATCCGACAAATTAAGTAAACATTGATAACATTGAAACTTAGTAATTCCTATATGTCAATTAAATTCAGTTCAAGTTCATTTTGATTTTATTCAGTATACTACACAAAATTTATCTAACCACTTCATCTTTGTTTTTCATGTTTTGTGAGAAGATCTTTGATTAATAATGTGGCGGTGACATTTAATGATAAATTAATTCCTTGCCTATCGAAAAAGAATTCTTATTTAATTTTGGATTGACTTATGGAAACATTGTGTCTGTAGATGATAAAAAGTAAGTTTCTGAGCATATTGGTCAACTACAAGCCTACTGACGACTTAAGCAGCAGTGAATGAACATATTAAAACCACTATTTACTTGATGTTCTGTATGTGCTTAATATTAGTCGCAACACGAATTTCACATTGCAGTCCTATGTGGTGCTAAACTAAAATGCAACCCGCTATCTCTCTATTAACCATATCCATCAGTATAGGTGAAGCTTGATCTGTTTCCTCATCCTTTAAACGTCTTTATCTGATGCTCCTACTCTGCTGGGACACTTCATGTACCAAGAGGGAACGTCGTCAATGCCTGATTAAGTATTTCCAGAAATGATGGAGGAATCATTGGCAGGCAACAAGCATGACGGCGCTAGAAGCATTAGTAAGGAGCAATGTTTCCATGCTTCGAGAGGAAGGGACAAGATGTAAATGGATTTTAATTGAGAGATCATATCTTCCTTATCTGTTCGGAATGCATCTCTATTGAATTTACATCTAATACCCCAAAAAATGTTCCTAATTAATGAGATATCTTTGTGGTTTTTTTTATATATCACTATATTGAATTAATTTATTTTTGCTGAACCTTTTGTTTTTCACAAAATGCTGAATAATTGATTTGTGAGGTTTGGAGAACATCAGATCTGTCCTTTTTCTCTATCCTTAATATCAAATAATCCACACATCTTATTTAAATGCCTCTTAACTTCTATCTGATACTCTTATTATGCATTGTAAATTTCATCGGGTACTAAAAGAGGCCTTTGTTACATTGCCTATATATTTTGCTTCTGATTTCATTGACATACCAATGAAAATGCAGGTTCATGGAGAGCATCTTCCGGTTCTGCCCGCAGCTCTGTAAATGAACATTGAAGGAAAATGATTGCAACCAATTAAGAAAAAAGAATATCCAGTCCTTCATCTTAGGTAAAATTTTGCCATCAGATATACTTTTTTAAATAAAAAATCTGCAACAAGTTTATCACTTGAACTGAGACAACCATGTAGCTTTGATTTGTATATGCAACCCTTGCTTTTAGTTATCTTGTCTCTGTATGAGACCTACTTGATTTTGCTCAGGTAAGAAGTATTGTGGCGTGGTGGTGGTCTGTTATCAAAACCAAAGTGGCATGTGTGCTGAAAGATCTACTGAGAAGATTATTGCTCCCCTGCAGATGTACGTACATGTATGCTTATTTGCAAATCTTTTGAGCACTGTGCTTATTTGTAGTTTTGTTTTTGTGGCAGCAAGTAAATCTTGCATATCAATTATTCTGTGATGCATATATTAGTGAAGCCGTCTTGAGGTTATTGCATATCTGCTGAAAAAACAATTTGATCCTTGCTCACATTCTGAAAATTCTTGATTACAATTATTTACGGTGAAAGAAGTATACTTAGCCTACTGGTCTCTTTCGATTTTTACCTTCTTTTCCTTTTTAGTAGGATGGCAGTGAATGGAAACTTAAGCTTCAGTACTAAATTACTAATGGTGTATTAAAGAGCTAGAACGAATATAGGATTAATATATAAAAAGTAGGACGTATTGTAGTCTCTTATGCAGCCTTTTTTTTAACCCTCGGACACCCTGGTATACTACACAAATATGGAATGGATAGCTATAACCTTGATTGCATAATTGCCAGGTAATGTTTCAAGGGTTACTTATTGATGGTCATTGGTTAGAATGATAGTTCTCCAGTAATTAGTAGTTGATGCTTTCATGCTTTGATGCTTTGCTTAGCTTTGGTTGCGTGTTCTGTTTAGCTAACACTTTTATTCTTTGCTGCTTATTGGTTCGGTTATTTTGCTGTAAGTGTTGTGTGTGTTATTTTTTATCATGGCTTACAAGCTTTTTGCCCTTTTGTAGATTTCAGGATCGTTCGTTCATCTGTTGCTGTTCCTTTTCGGTGTGAAAATTTTCATTTCTCAGCAGGTATAGTATATGCAGCCTCATAGCCTAGTTTATGTACTCACATGGCATATAACACATCAAACGTGTATAGTATATGCAGCCTTATAGCCTGGTTTAAGACAGATAGGTTTATGAACAGTCCAAAATTGCTCACGTAAAACTGGAAGGAAACTGAATGAAAGAAAGAGACATGCATGTGGTTCTCCATATATTTGCTTGCATTATTCCTGTTTTAGCATCTCAGCTATATGGTGAATGGAGATTTCATTTAACTTGATAGCTTGGTTTTGCAATAAACCCAAAATATATATTTGCCCGTATAGTCTGGTTTGTCTTCATTCCCCAAGTTTTGGTCCGTGCATGTGTTTGTTCAGGTGCTATTTTTATTGCAAACATGTTTGGAAGTTAGTGGAATGCTAGAATGTTTCCCACTAAAATTAATCTCCTGTTATATCATCCCAAATTTATCCTACTAGAAGCACCAAGGGTTCCTGTCATTTTTGGAATGTTATATTGTGTTCTCCAAATTAGGTAGAGCTGAAAGAGAAAAAGGCAGAAGGCATTTCTCGATTCATAATGCATAAACATAGCTATGTGCCAGAGATGCTTTGGATGAGAACGCACTAAGAACTATTTGTATCTTTTAGTTAGGATTAGTTTTATCTTGCTCTGACCTACATGTAGCTCCGCTCAGCAGTTGTCTAATTACTTTTTGATGTGATATTTACATTTGAGTACAATGAAGAATTATAGATTTATCATCAGTTGGCCTTAGTGCATGTACTCGGCAAGGAGCAGGCTAATTTATATATTACTTTCCTTGCTGGCTTTCTTTTTAGAAGTCACACGGCAAACCACACCCCTAATGTTTTGCTACTTTTGTTTTTATTTTAGAAATATGCAATGACACCCTTCTTCTAGGCCCCTGAATCGATGCTATGTAACGTTGTGGCTATCGGTTTTAGAACTTTAACATAAAATGTTGCTACATTATATGAATTAATGACATTAGTTCAAAGTATAGAGTGATACTCTCAATTCTGAAACAAAAAATTGTTTGTTGCCTTTTGCTTTAAATCAGAGCAACAATGAATGGTTTGTCCTTCTGTTTATAAGAATTCACTTACATACTAACTTGAAGGGTTTTCTTAGGTTATATATTTTATGCATATTATAGATGCTCATTGCAAGATTATCTATGGGAATGCCGTCTGATGTTCCGAACTTTTGCAAGATCAATTTTGGCAATTTGAGACTTGCTTGGCAGTGCTTAAATGATTTGATGTATTTGTGCATTGGCTTTGTATTTTCTACGTAAGACTCAGGCCTTCTATTATGTCCTGGAATAACATGTTCAACATATATTGCTTATCTTAGGTTATTTAGTTTGACATGTACTCATTGTTAATGTTGTTGAGGCGAGCTACTTCTGCCTCTTAGAATTCGTTGTTGAGTACACAAAACTCATCATGTGTTCAAGAAGACTTGTGTATTTACTACTAATTCTATGTGATCAAAACTTATGTATTAGATGCGGTGTCAATTTCTCTATTACTTCTCCGGGTGTGCTTCACCATTGCTTTGATCTTCCTGTTGCTTAAGACTTTTATTGTATAAGACTTTTATTGTATGATGTTCTGATTACTGTGATCAAATTTGTATGGATATAAATATCCTTTAAATGATCTGTATAAATGATGGCAACCACGGGCAAGAAATTCAAATAAGCAACAAGCGCTGCGCGGCGAGCCGCGCCGTTCGAATCTAGTTTAGATGCATTCTTGACTTATAAGCCAAGAAGATCACCGTCCATGCCCAGGTTGGGGCCACAGAGAAGCAGCTCGCTCAAGCATGATCTGGCCTTGTCGTAGTCCTCCATCCCGGCCATCGAAACAGAGCGCACCCTCCTCTGTTACCGGCACGTCGTGGGTGTTCACGTCGGAGCAAAAGTGCCACTGCACTGAAAAAAGCGTCGTGCGATCCAAGTGGTGTGCCTTGCAGCATCACCACTGCAGACGATGATTTCTTTACCAATTACCAGTACCAGTACAAGTTTACAATAATGTTGAAAGTGGCAAAAGATACATTTTCTACTGCTGGGCGGCTGTTAGTATAGATTCCTAGTTGGTATATAAGCTGCTGCTGCTGCACAACATATAAGTTACTATAAGAATGATTCGCGTACAACTTGAGCCGGAGGTAGAAAACCAGTATCAGTTCATAGGCACGCTCTATGATCCTGTACAATCGTGGTGTCTCAAGCAATTATCCTATGTACCCTATATCTGGGACGAGAGAAATCAACCACTTTACTTTCATCTAGACTTCCGGTCGTCGGCCTTGGTTTTTCTGTCTTCTGAAACGATCCATGCAGCTGCAGAAGCAAAGAATTGCTGACGACAAAGATGGAGCTCAGGGCCATCAGTCCTCCTGCAAGACACGCACATCAACAAGACGGTGTCATTATCAAAGTAAGGTCCACTAATACGACGGGGTGCAATAAAACACCATGGAGATCCCGTCCACTAGATAAACATTACCTGAAAGAGACGGTGTCATGGCGAAATCAAATTGAGGTAGTAGTGCTCCAGCCGCAACGGGAATGGCTACTATGTTATATGCCACTGCCCAGGCCAAATTCTGGTGGACTTTTGCCATAGTTGCTTTAGACAGCGATAGGGCATCTACAACCTGTGCCAGACAATGTTCCCACTTATCAATGCATTGTGCGATTAGAATTAGTCTGGTAAAAATCAGATTGGGCAGAATTATACCTGAGATAATCTGTTCCCTAACAATACAACTGAAGCTGCATCACAGGCAGCATTCTCTTTTGAGTGAGTTCGCATAGCTATTCCAACATTAGCAGCTGCCAAAGACGGCGCATCATTTATTCCATCACCAACCTATGCAATAAGCAAGTAATTGTTCACTGTCATTTGAAACTGATGCAGAAGAACACGGCATGTTTAGTAAAAAAAGTTATAAATACAGCCTTATTAATGGCCAAACTGGAACTTCCATCATACTATCTGCAAATGATGGATTTTGTCATGCTTTAATTTCTTAGCTATGTGCTGAACTTGGATAATCTTTTTTTTTTCAAATCAGTGAAAATGATTTTATTTTTTACCACAAGCATCTTTGGTAGCCCATAAAGAAGTGACCATTTGAAAGTATTATCAGTAGAACACGGCAATATTACCATCGCAACTCTACGCCCTTCCTCTTGCAAAGTTGATATAATGCCTGCCTTTTCTTGCGGGGAGAGGGATGAC
This sequence comes from Poa pratensis, assembly GCA_947311845.1. NCBI lineage: Eukaryota > Viridiplantae > Streptophyta > Magnoliopsida > Poales > Poaceae > Poa > Poa pratensis. The sequence continues at coordinate 14,196,367 of CAMZMU010000054.1, forward strand.
TTTCTGTTTTCACTCCTGATTCCAACAGTTTTCCCAATGCCTTCCACTGCTTCTTTCCTGTCTCCTGATAATATGTATGTTGTAATTCCTTCCTGCTGAAGCCTGTTGATTAACCAGAATAGGAATGTCAGTTGCACAGGCTGCAGTACTAGAATTGATATGCCTTTTACAAAAAAGAATTATAGATATATGACTGTAAGAGATGCAGCTCGCATGACAACATAAAAATAGCATTTGCAACATCTGAGGTTCTAGCAGTACTATGGCAGAGCATTAGAGAACAAATAAAATTTTAAGTTCCAAAGTAGCAATATTATGACTTTTGAACATCTTGTCAGTTAGGAAAAATATCGCAGGGACAGATACATTTACAATGCAAATGATATCTCCAGTAAATACCTGTCCACAGTTGACTTTGCGTCATCACGTAGAACATCTGAGATAGCAATAGCACCTATTATTCCTTCTCCTTCACGGCCAATATAAGCAATTGATTTTGACTGATTTGATGATGATGCCTCACTAGAAGACACAAACTCTAGGCGATTTCTGAGATCTCTCAGTTCAGCTGGCGATGCCTTGGTTTCGAAGCGATTATGGACCCAGTCTAAAGTACCTACTGCAACCAAACGCCCATCTACTTCAGCCAAACAGCCAAAACCAGGCTCTGTAAGCTGCCCACTTGTAGTTGGAATATCCACTTTGAGCAGTTCAGCCTCCTTCATTATAGCATTTGCAATAGGATGCAAAGCTGTGTTCTCCACTGCAGCAGCAAGACGAAGAATCTCCATCTCCCCATATGCCAAGGAAGCAATTGAAGTAACAACTGGTTTTCCTTTCGTCAGCGTTCCTGTCTAAGATCGTATCGACGCTAGTTGTAATACGGATACATAAATTTGCTTGGAAAACAATAATAAATGAATAATATACCTTATCAAGAACAATTGCATCTATCCCAGCCAAACGCTCCAAAACATCACCTCCTCTAATAAGTAGCCCTCTCTTAGCACCTAGTTTAAGATAAAAGTTAGTCACAGGGTGTTATAAGCTCATAAGGACATACAATTAAATAAGAGTTGCTACAAACAAGTACTGGAAATGGTTGACACAATTTTTTAAAATATGGATGTATCTACACACTAAAATATGTCTAGATACATCCGTATTAAGACAAATCCGTGTCAATCATTTCCGATTGGAGGGAGTACTGAATAGAGGGATACTGAATTAATGACATTTATGAAAATAAACTATAATCGTATTTATGCGGTACAAAAATAATACGACATGTTGTCCATCAAACATTGAGACCAAATGGATACAAACATGTGGACAAAGAAGTTACCCAGGGAAGTTCCTATTAAGATAGCTGTAGGCGTAGCTAACCCAAGCGCACATGGACATGAAACAACCTGCAGGGTGTAAATTATTAGACTGTAACAAATAAGCAAAGATGCAGTTCTTGAGACTGAGCTATGTAACAGCTGTTGGGCGGTCAACCACACCTCCAAACTGGATCGATAATATTGAGATTTCAGGATGTTTTGCGTGTGCAGTGAGCCAAAATCAGTTTTAAGAATGTTTCAGTGAGTTACCTACGGTAGTCTGGTTATGCAAATTTGTCCCAGGTGTCCAAAAGTAAATTTCAATCCATTACTTTGGAAGGCTTAGCTTAGGAGAACTGTAGCAGGATTACTTACTAGCACATCCACTGCAAGCTTCAAGCTCAAAAGCAACGAGTCCCCATCAGGGCCAGAAATATCATTTAGAAGAACCTCTGGAAATATGTGTGTGCCCATGTAGTACCTTAGGATGCAGAGAAAAAGGTTAGAAAAACATCATTATATAGCTTCTGCGATGTTTGTATACTTTTCTACGAGAAAAAAAATAAAAGGAGAAAATGGACCAGACCAGAAAGTGAAAGTCGCCGCAGACAACGTCATAACAGTATACACAAATGGCCCTGCAATTGAGTCTGCAAGCCGTTGAACAGGGGCTTCACGAGCTTGCGCATCCTCAACCTGCTCAGGGACAGTATGAATATAGTTACAAGAAAATTCCCTTTTACTAAAATAAAAATAAATAGTTCTGTGCATGTGTACCAACCATACGGACTATCTTGGCAATTGTTGACGATGGTCCAGTAGTTGTAGCTTTGATCTTTAGAGGCCCATCCTTTAAGATAGTCAAAACAACGGATTGTTAGATCAATTTAGCAATCAAGTTCGAAAGGAGAGAGAGAGATTAAATGAGTGAAAAACACATTATAATGATTTCACTGAAGTATGTCTACTTAAAAAGACACTGAAAATTAATCAGTACATAAGAAATTAAGTGAAGAGCTTACTAAAACTCAATTAAAATTCTTGATGAAATTTGCCACTTACTATGGATGGGAACATACATATGACACAGAGGTCAGCATTAAGTAATTAAATCACAACCGATTGGCACCATGCAGTGGAAACGAGACAAAATAAAATAAAATTATCAGGCTTTCTGGCAGAAAGCTATTATGTACATACCCAATTCACAGTTCCAGAAAATACAGGACGCCCTATTTCCTTGGCTACTGGCAAGGATTCTCCAGTAAGCATTGATTCGTCAACAAAACTTGATCCCGCAATGACATTTCCCTGCAAGAATAAGCGTCAATGGTCCATAGAACTGTCACCTAATTCTATTCAACCACAAGCTGATGTATAAAAATAAGCAACAGAAATGACGAGTGTGTATATTTACAACCACTAGTACCTCCCAAGTAAAGGATTAGGACATCCTTCAAAGATTTTAACTCGTCTTATAGGATATAACATATAAAAAACGTTTGACGATATTTTGCTCAAAACAATTAGGTAGAAAAACATACAAATTAAAGTATGTGAAAGTAAGAAATGAAAAATAACTGGAGATGGCAAACTTTTCTAATAAAAGTATGTGTCTTAGAAGAACTAATAATAGAAAAGGAAAATAGAGTCGCCTTTGAATGATCTTTAGTACCACGGCAAAATTAATAACCATACAGGGACTCATCAAATTTAGAGTTTGTAGTAATCAAATAAATAATTATATGACTGCATTGTACGATAAAACAAAACCATGGTCTGACTTCTTACATCCACAGGAATAGTTTCTCCTGGAAGAACCAATATCGAGTCTCCAACACGGACATCATCGACAGGAACTTCAACTGTGATTGCATCCGAATTCAAAATGCCATCTGAAGAAGGGTCATCACTTGAGGATGTAACAATTAACCTCGATTGAGGAGATAAGAGTGACTGCCATAACATTAAACATAATTAGCTGCCAATATATCGGTCATATTGGCGAATAAGACATAGATTGTTAGATATAGTACTTGCCTACGCATCAATATTTTTCAATAGTTTATACAGATTCATCAAGTTACCAACTTCGTATTTTCTATTTCTAACACATTTCCATAAATGCTTAGATATGTACTTACAATGAGCTCATTCATATCGCTAGATGCCTTAAGCCTAGCACTTTCCTCAAGAGATCGTCCAAGAAGTACAAACCCGAGAAGCATGACCTGCATGCTACAAAACGAATTCCTTCAACAAATTTTCTTGTGAAAAACATAATTGAACTGTTATTTGATCAGCAAGCAAATCAATGGAAGTAAAGTGGGAGAAAAAAATATGGTTCCTAAGCTGAATTGATTTACGATATATTGAATGCCTTGTCAATAGTTCAGTCCAACAATGGGATGTTGAGAGTTGACACTTATTTTGTCAAGCGTACACAGATACGAAAGCAACGGCTCCAAGTTTATAAAAGTTCAAACACAATTGCAATTTTCGTGCATCTAAGATTGCTCACCGGTTCATCAAAAAAAGTTGAATTCCACCCCAATTCAGGGTTCAGCAAGGACACCTTCATATGAGAAAATATGTTTTAGTATCTCGGTGAATCTGAACAGAGAAAACGGCCACTATAATTTCACTTACTGCACTAATAGCAAATGCAGCTGCGGACCCGAATCCTACAAGAGAATTCATGTTGGGGGAGCCTTGCTTGAACGCTCTAAGACCATCAAAGAGTATATCTGGAATTACACTGAACACGTTGTGAGAAAGGATAATAAAAATCTGAAAAGCACAGTGCACTACCATCCTGAAAATGACCCAGTTTCAATAAATTCAGTTTTCTTTGTACTAGAATAAACAATGGTCCTGATTCGGTGTCATTATTCTGTTGTTTCCTAGGAGGTGTCCCTTCTTAGAAGGAATTAAAGAAATGTCTCTTTAAAACCCACAATACCAAGCAAAAGATCGTGAATCGAAACCGGATACTATACTAAGGAGGAAGAGCATCTTGTGTCAGACAACCTACCTGGTGCTATTAAGTTCTCTGTCATTTCTAGAATCTGATTAGAGATGTGGTAATGACTCTACCAGTCACTCTCTGATACGAGCACCAAGAAACGATGTGGAAGCATAAACTAGTAATTTAGTAAACAAGATGTACACGAATGCGCAGGATTTTAAATGTCACCGGGGCAAATATACCTCTTCCAGGCCCAAACAATGCCACCACAGCAATGCCACATTTCACATAGGAGTTGTGCAACAAATCCAAAAATGTTCCTGCATCATGCACACGGCGGTCAGGTAAGAATTCAGTTGCATGAGCATCAGTGACAACTTGAGATCACGCTCTCGTGTCAAATCTTGTGGTCTCAACTCACCGTGGCCGATGTGGATGCCGATCGAGTGGAGGAGATGAGACGCATGCGAGCCGCAGCAGAGCGCGACGAGCGTCCACGCGAAGGCGACGCGCCCTCGGTCCGCGTGAGGAGCTCCGACTTCCGGGCGGCCATCTCCTTCCACTTGCGCGCGCTCTCCGTTGCCCCCGCGGCCGCGCCCCCTCGCCGCGCCGTCGACGGGAACCCGCACTCCGTCAGCCTCGCCGCCAGCGCCTCCCCAGCACTAGGCGCGGGCGACCGAAGCCGTACGGCCGCCGACTCGGCGAGGAGGTTGACCGCCACGTTCTCCACCCGCGCGTCCGCGGCGAGGATGGACCGCACCCGCGCGCGCAGCCGCCGCACATCATGCCGCTGACGTCGAGCAGCACGGTGGCGCTGGCGATGGCTCCCTCTTCCGCCGCGGGGACCGCATCGACGGTGCTCGAGGCGGAGGGGTCGGCCGTGGCGCGGGCGTGCCGCTTGTAGGCCGCGCGGGGTGAGGTAGAGGCGTTGCTGGGAGGCGGGAGCCGAGCGGCGGGTGTGCGGCAGCCGGAGGCGCTGGGGGAGGAGAGGATTGGCATTGGGAATTGGGGAGCGGACGTGGAGGAGGGAGCAGACGCCGGCGGTGACGGAGGCCATGGAGGCGATCCTGAGGCCAGAGGCCGCGCCGGGACGAGAGCCAGCCGCTTAGGGTTTTGCGCCGTGGTGGGAGGAGGCGGCGGCCATGGAACGCGCCCGAGCAGAAGACTGGTAGGTGCGGTGATGGGGGTGGTGGGAAATGGAGGGGAACGGAGGAGTGGCCGTGGTGAAGTGCTCGTCGGGATTTTAGCTTGAACAGGATGGTGACATGGACTTCTCGGAGGTGATCAGTAATCACCCATCCAGTCGTCCATCCTGGATGGATTTGGATTTTCTGGACGGCGATCCATGGGAGCGTTTGGAAGCTTTCGCTGTGGAAAACGTGGTGGGCGTCGTCCTTGGGAGACATAGCGGACTCGTGCCACACGAGAGCATTGGCCATTATTTCGATCTGCTATATCGGTTCGTCATGGTCACAAGCGTTCTCACTGGATGTGTCGGGGTTTGACAGATTGACAGTGCTATCATCTTCGTCTTCTCGAAATCATGTTGGGACAACTTAAAAAGAAGTGTGTTCTCTACACAATAGATGATCTATTAGCATTCTAAGTTTGTACTATGTTTTTTAGTACTACCTCCGATCCATATTAGTGGGCACAACTTTGTCTAGATACACATGTATCTAGTCTAAATACTTAACTAGATACATATGAATTTAGACAAAGCTATGCTCACTAATATGGATCGGAGGGAGTATATATATTGTGTTCTATTCCCTTCCTTCAAAAATTATTGTCGTGGTTTTAGAAATTAAAATCACGACCAGAATTATGGAACGGAGATAGTATATCGTACCAGATTTCATCTCGTCGTCACACACTTCTTGATTAAACTTTAGTCACCATGTATTTTTATGACGATTCTCTAGGTCCTCAATGTCTGCCGGGTGGAGGGAGGTTTAGATGGTCCCTCTCTTGTAATCGAGATCTCAACAATCCTTACATCGCATCATATCACCACCCACATGACAATTTTTTATGTTATTGTAGTATTTGTGTGCAACGTTTCATCCTTGTTGGGTCAAAATGTACAAACGTATCACAGCATTTTGAAAACACCGATGTATAATATGAAGATATGTTGTCATGTTTTTTTCCTTTATTTTTTGGTAATAATTTGGTTGTGTGTACCCTCAATGTCACTTTTCGACGTGGTGTTGTTGCAGAGGTTGGCTATTATATGTATCATCTTGATGCTTTGCTAAAATGTACTTTGTAAAAAAACGAATATGCAACAAATCCCCGCTTGTTGCATGAAATCCCCCCCAACCCCCCCCCCCCCCCCCCCCCCCCCCTACCCCCAAAAAAATAACTATACGTATGCAACATGGGAGACCAACGTTTTCAGCACCCCAAGAAAACATTTCTATCTCTGAAGCAACATTTGCAGTCGACGCTTAGATTTGTCGCAGCATTTTTAAGCATATGAAAAACACCCATGCATCACCGAAATCCACAAAATGATAAACCTTGTACTGGGGCAAGAACTAATGGATTGCACAACACTTGTAATAGTTGTGGTGTCAACCTAGTTTAGGCCTAATATGTATTGGTTGCACACAAAATGCACATTTGGTATACATAAATCAAACTAACCGTTGGCAACGAGATGAGCAAAAAAAAACCTTGATTTCAAGGTGCATCCCATGTTGTGCACCGAGAGACACTAGTCGGAGCAACCGAATGTGAGGAAGGAGATGATATCCACCATTGAACAAAGACTTAAAAGTCGGGAAAGCCTCATGACTATGTTCGAGGCGAAGGTTCGATCAATAAAACTATGGACCGAAAGATACATCATTGGAGACCGCCAAGTTAAGCTCGTGGGAGACGCAAGAAGCCCTAATCTACAACTAACCGTAAAACCATTCACAATAATCAAATCCAACATTGTCTCAATTCATAGAAATATAGGATGAGTTTTATATCACATGACTTCGAGGAGAGAATTGAGTGAGAGCAGATGGAAGAGGTGCACGGATCTCACCGTGGTCAAGAAAGTGGTGTATATAGACGTATTTTAGCGTGTAGATTCACTCATTTTGTAATTCGTATTGGAATATCTAAAAAAAGTTTAGATTTAGTATTATAATTTTGTTTTTTCCTAGCAAATTGCTTATGTTCGTTTTGAGAATTTCTCCAAATTGCTTAATACTAGTAGTACAAGGGCTAAAAATTCAAAATTCAAAAAAAAGTAGTACAAGGGCTAAAACCTAAGAAATCCCTAATATCTCGTGCCTCGAACGTTATCTCTAACCTTTTCGATTCGTCTGCCTCCACGTCTCCCGGCGTCTCCGCTCCAACTCATCCAATGGCCTCGCCGCACGCCGACCCCGCACCGGCGCCGCCCCTCCTGCTCGCCATACGCCACATCCCCTTTGCCGGAGCCCATCGGGCGCGCGCGTTTCCGTCCCCGGACCTCGCCCCACTCGCGCGCAGCCTCGACGAGCTCGCGGCCGCGGCGGCCGCCCACCCGCTCCTGAAGCCGCTCTTCGACTTCCACCACCACCTCTCCACCTTCTCTCAGGTACGCAGCCATCCACTCCCTCGTCGAGTCCGACCAAAACCGCACGAGGATGGTCTAACGCCGTAGGCCCACCCGATATGTGAATGAGCAGAGCAGGAGGCAGAGGATTGTGGCGATGCGGCAGGCGGCGTGCCGCTGGCCGGCAACGGCGAGGGCTGCTTCGCGGCGGTGCTGGGCGGCTCCGTGGCCGGGATGGTCGTGTCCAACGGCGTCAACAGCTTCCTCAGCCTCTACAACACGGTGCTCGTCATCAGGCTCGTGCTCACCTGGTTCCCCAACACGCCGCCGGCCATCGTCTCGCCCCTCAGGTACACACACTGCAGAACACATTGTCCCAGTAGCAGTACAATCAAGCGTCAGCCTCTAAGGCCAACCGAAAGCAACAAGGGAACTCTAAGCTTTTTCAGTTGCGTCAGATGGATGATTCAGAACACAAACGTACTCCCTCCGATCCATATTAGTGGGCATAGCTTTGTCTAAATTCATATGTATCTAGTTAAGTATTTAGACTAGATACATGTGTATCTAGACAAAGTTGTGCCCACTAATATGGATCGGAGGTAGTATTTAATTTGGTTATTGCCACTTAGTGCTAAGCTATCACGATCCTTCACTTAGTTAAAGCCAGGACGCAAGAGGCAAGATTGCAAAAGCAGAAAAGCTTTTCTCTTGGCACGTCTCTGCCGATGAAGGAAAAACTTTAGCCTGACGGAACGCTAGCTGACATTACTTGCTTTGATGAGTTGATCACTTTGGTGACTTCTGAATGAAAATGTTGCTTGTGGCGTGCAGCACGGTATGTGACCCGTACCTGAACCTCTTCCGGGGCATCATCCCGCCGCTGGGAGGCCTGGACCTGTCCCCCATCCTGGCGTTCCTGGTACTCAACGCCCTCACCGGCACCGGCGCCGCGCTCCCGGCCGAGCTCCCCGGACAAAACGCTGCAGCTGACGAACTCACTGCAAATCAGAGGAAGTGGATGCGGAGACTCCGCTTGGCGAAATCGAAAGAGGCTGATGATGCTCGCTAGACTTCCTGCATTTTTTTCTTGCAATCATTTTGGCATGCGAAATTCCACTGAGGCCCGTCTTCTTTTTCTGAATGTATGTAGAGGAACCAAACTGCTTGACTGTAATGACATGTTTTGGTCTGAGTGATAAGTTTCCCACTTTCTTGATTACGTGTGGAAATGAAAGAAAATCCATGTTTGTAGGTAGTCCACATACAAGGGAAACTAAAGATTAATAACACGTGACTTTTGGCTTCTAAATCTGTGTGGATGGAAGTGAACTACATCCTTTTTTTTGCACAGCTCATTTGAACAGGCAAAGCCCTACTGGATCTATACAACTAGCCACTTATGGTCAGTGCAAAATCTTGTAGAATGACATGACATGTCAGACTTAGATGCTTCTTCGCTGCTGCTTGTTTAGTGCATCCTGAATGGATCCAACACAAACTAGTAACTGCAACTACTTTCCCTGCTTAAGTTATTTATTGACTGAAACATATAGTTTTACAACCTAGGATAATGTACAATGCACTAGCAACAGGAATGGACAACTTCGAGCATCGTCACTTGTATGACGAAATTCCTGCAACTTTGCACTGGAATACTCAATGCCGTTGTATTCAGGACAGAGCTGAACTTATTGATTATGCTGGTCTGGGGACTTCTGAGAGGCAAGCAGGAAGTCCAAGACGACCTCGTTGAAGCGATTCGGGTCCTCCATCTGTGGCACATGCCCGGTTTCCTTGAAGATTTCCAATCTGACATTCCCTCCTAAGCACCTACAACCATCAATGGAGCAACGATGGAGAAAGGCTATGCTGCAATTTGCAAATTTACATTTACAGTAAACATGGTAAGCAATGGAGCAGAAGTAGGATCCAGTCATTCCAGTGACTGTCTGTTCGTGCACTGGGAGTCTGGGATGGCTATGAATCCAAACGCATTGTACTGAATTACCTCTTGACAGCAAATGCCTTGTCCAAAGAGAATATCTGGTCATGGTCTCCCCAGATCTGCAAAACATCCTGCCGTTAACAACATCATATACAGAGTCAATAGAGGTTTTGTTGATGCTACAAAGATTTTTCGGAAACAGAATACAGTGTGGCTGAGTATAATTTGGCTTTCCATTTCGGTCCAAATTTTACTTTTACCTGCTCCAAGGGTGTAACTTGAAACTGGTCTGTGCCTACTGTTATAGCCTTCATAAGCTCGATCTTCTCTTCCCTCTTATCCGTGAAAAGTTTCTTTAAATCGAAAAGATCACTGCTCAGTGCTGACATGTGTGTTGATCATCGATCAATTAGAGTAGATAAGAGGAATGGACTAGTCACCCGAACGGTCTCTCCGATCACGAAGTCTGGAAGCATGGCGGTGAGCTGCCTCCGGTAGAACGTGAGCTCCATGAGCCGCCGCGCGGTGCGTGCGTCCAGCGGCATGAGCAAGTCGGCCGTGGTCGCCCAGTCGCCGCCGGCGCGCTCGAGGAGCGCCCTGTCGTCCTCGGCCGTCTTGAGCAGGTCGGAGTTGGATATCACCACGGGTCCCACTCTGTCAGGCCCCGCCGCGCGCGCCAAGGAGTACGCCACGAACCCGCCGTAGCTCGTGCCGGCCACGGCGACCCGCGCCGTCCTCGGCAGTCCCGGAGCGCGTCGAGCAGCGCGGCCAGCGCGGCTGCCTGCCCCGACTCGGAGGGCGGTGGGGAGGAAGGGCAGGGGAGGAGCCGCCGAAGCAGAGGAGGTCCGGGACGATGACGTGGAAGCGGCGGGAGAAGGGGCCCACCTGGCGGCGCCACTGCCAAGTGGCCATGGGGCCGAAGCCGTGGATGAGGAGGAGCGGCGGGAGGCGGGGCTCCCCCGGCGGCGCCCAGTAGTGGATCGTTCGGGTCCCACCGCCTTCGCAGGGGAGGGCGACGGTCTGGGGGCAGAGGCCGGCGGCGAGGAAGGCGCGGCGCGAGAGATACTCCATCACCGGGAGGAAGCTGATGCCCATGGCGGCGTACGTGCACCTAGAGCGGCGAAGTGAAGTGAGACGGACCAACTCGGCGGGTGGGTACACGAAATATAGAGCAGTTCGCCTCTTACCGGAGAAGTGACACGTCAAAGCAGACTCTGCCAGCTCTCGCTTACGTACGAGTACGTGTGCGGCCGGCTATCGCACGCGCTAGAGTCCCAAGGCTAAAATGGGAAAATATTGTTGTATTTGTATTGTCCGAAACATAGACAATCGCTTTGCTGAAATTCAATGTAACTGCCGAACTCATATACTCCTGTTTGAGTATAAAATTCGAAACAAATAAAAACACTTCAAAAAATTCTGGACATGAATTTCGGAAAAGCGTGAAGAAATAAGTTTACCCTGTGCGAAAAAACAAAAATCAGAGACCAACATAGGATTTTAAAATGTCTTTTTAGAACACTGATTTTGAGTTTTTTCACATAGCACAAATTATTTCCTTTCTTTACGAATTTTTGCACGTATGTAAAACACTTGGACATGTTTATCTCTGTTTTTTTTTCAAATTTTGTTAGTGTTTTTTATATTTTTTGAATCTTGTACTCAAACGGGAGCGTATGAATTTGGGAGCCAAAACTGCTCTTCCAACGCTTTGGCTATTTCTACTAATTAAGGATAACTGCTTTTTCCAAAAAAATAACTGTATTCAGGAAAAAACAAATTTTATTAATAAAATATACAATGCACTAAATAAGAAGAGTTTGACTAGGTAAATAAAAATATTACGAACGGAATTACTCCCCCGCCTCATAATATGCCCTTAAGTGTTTAGTACCCACCAATTTAAAAAAAACATTTTTGCCTTGATATCTTCTTAGAAATTGTTATTGTGCTCCTTTATGCCGACTGACCACTTCCTAATTTACCTTGTACTTCCCACCATAAACATTGTCCAACCCTGCCCGAGTAAGCATGCAACAATTCCCAATGTTGTGAAGGGCCTTAAGAGACATTGAGAGGTGTAAGAGCATCTCTAACATATGTCCTATTTTAGCAGCGGAAGGGCAAAAATCGACCTCCAACTGGTGCCCTAAACGGTGTACTATTTTGGGGCTGCCCCAAGATGATAGAGGTTAGAACCGATTTGATGAGACCTGCTAAAGTGATGCTTCTTTACCAGATGACAACCCTTTTAGTGATTTTGTTCTCTAAGGATCTCTTTGGTTTAAAGGATTCCCAAAATAACTGTACCGAATTTTTATAAGTTTTTTTCCTCTAGAGATCATTTGGTTCAAAAGAATGAATCAATCGAAAAATTTGGATTAATTTATTGCACTATAATTTTATATGATTTCTAGCTAAATGTCCGACTTTTAAAAAAAAAAAATCTATATGTTTATGAGAACTATGACATACACTTGATCGTTATAGAAGTTTTTTCGTGTTTTTTCTCGGTTGCAACCAAAAGACACCTTTTTATCAAAATAGGGGTGCCACGGCCTCTGCATCGATGCGATGCATAAGGCCATTTATTGCATTTATATTCAGCAAAGATAGGCAAAAAGGTTTACAACGATCATACAAACCGAAGCCGCCAAAATGGGTAACACACACCACGAACTAGCACAACGATAGAGAAACTACGGAGCCTTGTGCACCGGCCACAACCGTCGATGGCGCACCGGTCAGATCTAGAGAGAGCACATCATGCACACGCTTCGAAAGTCGCCTCTGCCATCTTCCGCCGACCCATCTTCAGGGCATAGATTGATGTGAAGACCCTCGCCAGGCCAGCCGTTGACACAACCATAATGTGAGACAACACACCACCCTATGAGCGTTCATCGGCGCACGCGTCTTCGCCACCTAGACACCACGGTGCCAAGCGCCGAGTCCTGACGGCCGACACAACAAGACGACGTCGCTCCACCTTGGGTATCACGTGAACGCTGAGAAAACTAACACTGCCGCCATGAGCGACTATCAAGACGATGAAGCTCCAAAACGATACCAGCAAGAAGGAAACACGACCACGAGTGCCTTCATCGTCCGATCCGGGGGGTACACGGATTTCTCCCGGAGTGTTTATGGCAGGGATACAAGAACTGCATCGCCGGCCATCTTGCCATCCCAAACCATGTCAACCGATTCAGGGATCTTGGCCAGCAACAAGGCATGTCCAGCTGAACACACCCAGCCCTCGACGTCGCAGCCACCGGAAGATCAACCACCATCTACACAGGGTCGTCGCCCCTGAATCCAAAATCCGGTGTGCATGCAACTAACGTTCAGGGCCGCCACCGCGCTTTGGCTGTAGGTCTGTTGTCGCAAGAACGGACCAGGAGGCGAGATCCCATCGCCCGCCGTCCAATGGGAGGAGCTTTGCTCGCCAGCTTCCTCTGGCGGCAGCGGGGAGATTGGGCGGCGGGGAGCCGTGGGGGCGGCGGTGGCTAGGGTTTCACCCGAGCCGCCTCCTAGGGCGATGAGAGTGGCCTCTCATTGAGGTAGTAGCCTAGAGAGATCCATTAATGTTCGATTCATGTAGCATTATTAGTGTGGTGACATTCTATTTGCGTGATATTTTTATTTCTACGTTTTTTAAATCTTGCGAACTAAAGGGATAAAAGTGTTGAAAATCCACCCTTTATATTTTTTCGGGTGAAAATCCACCCTTTTGAGCTACTGGTAAAGAAAGTTCTAGGTATTTGATGGGGAAATTAGATTGTATAGCCGGCATGCTCTGCAGGGTGTACAAGCGGTCAGTTCCACAACAACGAATTGGGACCACCAAGCTGTTTTTGAAAGTTTGTACATAGACCCAGATCCATGCATCAATGGCAGGTAATTATATTGATCGACGTGGTGAAATAATTATGTGTACACACTACTACTCCCTCCGTTTTAAATTAGATGACTTCCATTTGTCCACATGTGATTGTATCTAGACATGTTACAAGTATAAATACATTCACATTTGTACAAATGGAAGTCATCTAATTTAGAACGGAGGGAGCACTACTAGGAAACATGCTATTAGTGGCGCACCACCAGAACATTCTGTGGCGCACCACCAGGATTTCCTGGTGCGCCACAGAATCGGCGCCACTAAATTACATATTTCTGTGGCGCACGGTGCCGTGCGCCACAGAATTCCTTATTTCTGTGGCGCACGGCTGCTGGTGCGCCACAGAAATATGCTGGTTGGGGGGCACACAGAGACTTTCTGTGGCGCACTGCCCCACGGTGCGCCACAGAAAGTGGTGCGCCACAAAAACTTTTACGGTGCGCCACAGAAATAAGAAACAGTAATACACGTTTTTTTTATTTTTGCTGTACAAATACAGATATATACAGGATTTATACAGATTTATACAGAAATACAGGTATATTTGACAGGTATATAAACAGAAACACATTAATCACTATTTCATCACACATATTACTTAGTGTGCCCAAGATACATACAAATAGTTACAAAAGTGCCAAATGTTTACACAATTAGTTTCGATACAAACAAAAGTACATGACTTCACGTTACACATTACAAACCAAGTGTTCACCGCCTAATTAGGATCAAATTTAGTACACATCGGCGATCATGGTTTCGTCTTCTGCTTCAGGGGCGACGGGAACGGTAGAATGCCCCCTTTCGTCCTCCACTCCCTGGTGTCACCTTGCGCCTTTAGTCGTTCTTGTATCTCCCTCTGACTCAACCCTGAAGATGGTTTGGAATCTATATTGGTTAGTGATATACATAGAGTATAATATGTAACCCTACACATGCACTTCTACAAAAAAGTACACACTAGCTAGTAATGCTTATAATACATCCTACCTCTAGGCAAGTGGTAGGACCCTGAGGAGTGAATGACATCGTCCATCATGATCGTTGTTAAATGCAGCTTGATGCGATGGAAGTGGCCTCTATAATCAGAATCGGTCATCTCATCCGCGTCCTTGGTGTATTCCGCGAGACCAGTTGCAAGCCTCGATTTCTCGCAATCCCGGACAAGCCCTTTAAGGTGATAGAGGGCGTACCAGGCGTCCTTCTCGCTGTGATCCCGTTGCTTGATGCAATGGAATGCGGTCCCATGCAAGAACTTGTGTGTGTTGTCGTCCTTGAAAAATTGCGAGTTCTTTTTGAAGTGGCCGCCGTTTTTGGCATAGGCCTCGAGAGCGTCATCGAGAAGAGCCTTTAATCTGCTGTAATCTCTTGGTCGGACTTTATCCCCCGAGTCAAAATAAGTAGCAACGGACCACTGCGGGCCTACGTGGACGAGTGCGCAGTGTTTGTCCCTGCTCAACACAATTGAAGTGGAATGTTGGGCAAAGGATCATGGAAGAAATGTATAAGATGGCATAAGATAGGACGGTGGCTAGCGGATATGTACTTACTCGAAAAAGAAAGGCAGAAGATGGGCGGTCTTGTCCTTGTTGGCCAGGAAGAAACTTGTGAGGTACTCCAGGGCCGCTTCACGTGTCTTTGATCCTGGCGAAAGATGGCTATCGCGCATGTAGTAGGGATCCACTACCGTGACGTGCGGGATAGCATCTCTCCTGATCTTCATCGCCTGATCGAGCGCAAATAGGCGGACCAAGTTATAGTCCATCCGTTTCTCGTGAGCCCCATGAGCCCCATGAGCTGCCGCCGAAGCCGAGCAGGTCCGGGACGATGATGTGGAACTGGCCGGAAAGTGGCCCCACCTGGCAGCGCCACTGCCAGGTGGCCCGTGGGCCGAAGCCGTGGATGAGCAGCAGTGGCGGGAGCTTCGGCTCGCCCGGCGGGGCCCAGTAGTGAACGGTGCATGTCGACGACTTGCCATCGCCGTCGTCTTCGGGGTAGGGGAGCGTGACGGAATGGGGGCGGAGGCCGGCGGCGAGGAACTCGCGGCGGGCGAAGTGGTCGATGAGCGGCACGAGGCTGAGGCTGGCCCCCATGGCTCTAGCTGGTTGTGGCCTGAACAAGCAGGGCTGAGCCGCACACCACAGCCTCAAGTTCTTGGTGTGCAAGTGTGCATGGAAAGAGAGTGAGTGACGAGCTGGCCGGTGGAGCTTAGCTTAAAAGGAGGAGATCAGCTGGTGGGAGAAGGAGAAATGGAGGGTTCACAGCATTCCGGGTTTGCAAGGGAAGAAGGGTGGTTGAACACCAAACGTAACTTCTTCTTAGTTGGAAAAGGATGCGAGAGCGTCTTAATTAACTGCAAGATCGAAAAAGTCGGCTAATATAGTGCGACCGCGATGCTATTCTTTTGCGGGAGGGTCATTTTGTACTGATGGTGACAAACCATGGATGTAAAACAATGACATCTCCCTTTATTACTATATATGAACTTCACATGCTGTTACAACGCACATTTTCACTCATAGTAAAATGTCCGAGTAATACCTAAATTAAGGCTACCGATTGCCAAGATTTGGTCCGTGAGAAAATTCCTTGTATGACACTCGCTTAAATTTTTGTTCCTTATTTGACACTGGTGAATTTTTTCTTCCCTATATGACCTCTACCTAAATTTTGTTTCCCTATATGACACTCTAGTGCATTTTGTTCACCAAAAAGGCATCAAAAGACCATTTTACCCCTAGTTCATAATGTGACCAAAATTCATTACAGATTAATAGCTGCCATAATATTAGATATTTGGTTATTAAATCTGCAGTAATATTTTGGTCAAGTTATTAAATCAATTTAATATTTAATAACCTTTTGCAATAACCAAATATTAAAATGGTTATAAATATTTAATATTAAACATCAGGTTATTAAATCAAATATTTTGACACGACGACGAGCTTCCAGCGAGACACGCAACGTACGTACCCTGATCCTTCCGATGCGATGTGTACACGCAAACCAGCTAAGCTAACTAGAAGCTGATCGATTACTTATTAGTATCAAGTACTACAACACTAAAGTCAAAAAAAAAGTACTACACCACTACGCACTAATAGCTGCCATAATATTAGATATTTGGTTATTAAATCTGCAGTAATATTTTGGTCAAGTTATTAAAACAATTTAATATTTAATAACCTTTTGCAATAACCAAATATTAAAATGGTTATAAATATTTAATATTAAACATCAGGTTATTAATTCAAATATTTTGACACGACGACAAGCTTCCAGCGAGACACAACGTACGTAACCTGATCCTTCTGACGCGATGTGTACACGCAAACCAGCTAAGCTAACTAGAAGCTGATCGATTACTTATTAGTATCAAGTACTACAACACTAAAGTCAAAAAAAAAGTACTACAACACTACGCACGCAAGGTATACGCGGCAAAATTCATTACAGATTATAGCTGCCATAATATTAGATATTTGGTTATTAAATCTGCAGTAATATTTTGGTCAAGTTATTAAAACAATTTAATATTTAATAACCTTTTGCAATAACCAAATATTAAAATGGTTATAAATATTTAATATTAAACATCAGGTTATTAATTCAAATATTTTGACACGACGACGAGCTTCCAGCGAGACACGCAACGTACGTACCCCGATCCTTCCGACGCGATGTGTACACGCAAACCAGCTAAGCTAACTAGAAGCTGATCGATTACTTATTAGTATCAAGTACTACAACACTAAAGTCAAAAAAAAGTACTACAATACTACGCACGCAAGGTATACGTGGCAAAATTCATTACAGATTAATAGCTGCCATAATATTAGATATTTGGTTATTAAATCTGCAGTAATATTTTGGTCAAGTTATTAAAACAATTTAATATTTAATAACCTTTTGCAATAACCAAATATTAAAATGGTTATAAATATTTAATATTAAATATCAGGTTATTAATTCAAATATTTTGACACGACGACGAGCTTCCAGCGAGACACGCAACGTACGTACCCGATCCTTCCGACGCGATGTGTACACGCAAACCAGCTAAGCTAACTAGAAACTGATCGATTACTTAGTATACAACACTAAAGTCAAAAAAAAAGTACTATAACACTACGCCGCGACGCAGCAAAAGATGGGAAGGAATCGTATTGTGCTGGCTACATGAATCGATGTTGTATTTAGAGCATCTCCAACAGCAGCGCTAAAGACGCCGCACGCCCAAAAAACCGCCGATATCGCGCGCGCGCACCTGAAACAGTGTCTTCAGCAGCCGCGCTAAAACTCCGCGCGGTAAAAAGGGCCAGCGCGCTGTCCCAAGCGGTACTCGCTGCGCTGAATATGGGGCGGCCGCTCCAGCGCGCGAGGTCGAAAAGAAATTCGCGCGAACGGTGACCAACCGCCAGATCTGATGAATCCTCCACCCGCGCGCATTGAGTTGAATTTGTGTGTTTATTTCATTTGTTGTGTTGTGTAATGAACTATTTGTTCTATTGTTCCGGAACAACTATTTATCTGTGTTGTAATAAATAATTAAACTATTTATTGTTGATTTATTTCGTGTCTGTTTGATTCGGTTTGTTTGCATGTTTGATGTGAATGTTGTTTGCGCTGGGCGCGCGCGGTGGAATTTTTTAGCGCCTCTGCTGGAGCTAAAAAATGTACAGCCGCGCCGCGCTAACTATAGCGCTTCTGCTAAAGCAAAACAGACGATGCGCGCGCAAAATCGCAATTCTGGCACCGCAAAAAAAAATTAGCGCGCCGACGCCTAGCGCTGCTGTTGGAGATGATCTTATACCCAGGCAAGCGTCATAGCAATACGATACTCTGTTGTGCTTGCTATTAGCAATCGATCAGCTGGTAGCTAGGCTAACTGGTTTATGCGTAGATATCATGTCGGATCTGAAGGAATCGTAGGTATGTCGTGGGTCTTGCTAGAAGCTCATCGTCATCGTCGTGTAAAAAAATAATTAATTTAAAAAATAATAATAACCCAATGTTTAAATATTTAATATTACCGTAGCTATTGTTCTATACAGAATTTGGTCACATTATGTATCAGGGGTAAAAAGGTCTTTTTATGACTATTTGGTGAACCAAATGCACTAGAGTGTCATATAGGGAAATAAATTTTAGAGAGAGGACATATAAGGAAGAAAAATTTCACCGGTGTCCAATAAGGAACATGTTTTTAAGAGAGTGTCGTATAAGGAATTTTCTCTTGGTCCGTCTACACTTTGCATGTAAATCAAGGTAAAAAAAAAGCGTGCTATGACAAAATAGGGTGGTCCTTAAAATCCGCTATAGCAAAGCTATATCGAGAGCGACGATATGTAGTCCAGACGTACATCTTTTTTTATTTATATTTTAAAACATATTTTACAGTTTCGAAAAAACTGGAAAAAATTCATGTATGTAGATGATGTTATATTTTACTGATCTGAAAAATCTCAACTAGACATATGTTATATTTCTGTTGTGTAAAAATGATAAAATCTGAATTTGAAAATAGTGAAGCGTGCAAAATCTCAACCATCTGTCAAATTTTGTTAATTTTGTGTAACCTAGAATATGAATTATTTTGAGTTGACATTTTACTCGTAGGTAGGATGCACTATTATCTGTATCCAGGATATGTTTTTTCAGATGTTTTTTAAAACTTCAGAATGTGGTTTTTGAATTTTGACAATAAAAAGTTACATGTAGCTCGGCCTCTGTTTTGACTTTTTGAGCTATATCACGCTATAACGAATTTATATGTCGCATTTCATTTAGCGGGGAGTGTTTGTAGCGCTGTTATAGCGAATGCAGATTTGTGGCACCGAGCAACAGTGTGCTTGGGTGGATCTTTTTTCTGATTTTTTTAATTTGAATTTGATTAGAAACACTTTGCCATTTTTTATGGATAAAAATTCATATTCTGAATTACATTAAAATAACAAAATTGTAGGTACAAAAAAGGAAAATAGTAGGTTGTATTTTTCAGAAATTTCTCTTTTTTGCGTAGCGGCAAGAACAAAGGAAAATAATAGGTTGTATTTTTTTAGAAATTTCTCTTTTTTATGTAGCCTAAAATACAAGATTTTTTTACGAAACTTCTGAAGTACATACATTATGTTAATATAGATTTGTATGCCAAGTTTCAGATATTTTTTAGACCTAGAAATAGGTTTTCCCATAATTTCAAAAAAAAATGTTGAGTGTGCTCAGGTGCATATAGCGTGATATTTTTACGAGGATTTAAATGAACAAACATTTTGTCTTGATATGTGAAGAATCTTGTCTTGATATGTGAAGAATCAATGATGGCTTGCAATAAGGGCGACATGGACCTCTTCTATACCATGACCAAAGTCACCGTTGGAGATAGAAACAAAGCATGCTTCTGGAATGCACCTCGCAACTTCAACTTCAAGGGAAGCTTACCCCATCGGGGTGCTTTCTCCTCAGAGTTATTAGCATAAAATTATGACTTCTGCAGTCAAATTTACCAAATGATAACACTATGTTTTTTCGGACAGAAAACTACCACGTTCTTCACAAGTTTTCACAGAAAACACTATCACGAATTGACACGATTTCTAACTGGTGGGACCCATTTTCAGGTCCAATTTGCTAATATGTACCTGGACCCAAATGTCAATCCAATTACAAAACAAAATAAAAAACCTCACCCCCGCCTCCCTTCAATCCTAGGAGCAAAAAAGAATGTCCTTAAGAATCTTTGGGTACCAAGATTTCCGACCTATTAGTCCATATTGACATATCTAAAACATTTTTTAAATTGGAACAAAAGTAGTACTCAAAAGATACATGCGAGCTAGGCATGGCTGTATCTTTTGTCGGCGACGCGCCACTAGGACTGGTTGTGGCTGGAACATGTCGCAAGAGGGCATCTCCTCGGTCTCCGGCGAATCTTGTCGTCGTTGAGCTTGAAGCATTGTGTGCTCTGTGCTCCCAAGGCGAGGACGGTCTGCTGTCAGCAACCATGACTGCATCATCCACAACAGACATGTCAGCACTCAGCAGCAAGCCAGCGACAGAATCAGCAACTGGTCTCATCTTCAGACCGTGCTGCGAAGCGAAGCGAAGCTATGGCCTTCACTAATCACACAGTTCTGATATGATCCACCAATGGCATCTTTGACTTGTCCACCACGGCTGTTCTTCTATCAATGAAAATCGCAGCTCTCCTGCGTCCTTTCAAAAAAAAACTTGTCCACCACGGCCCATCCTGCAGCACGCGCGGGTTACCAGCAGTAATCTACTCCCGTTAGCTCAAACCCAATCTTCCGTCATATTCTTGCATTGCATGGCGGGAAACCACAAATCTTCATCAATGGCTTCCTCTTACTATCATCGCCGTTTGATTTTGTTTCCTAGTTATCTATTTAGAATCAAGCAATTTCATTCACCTGTGTCAGCAGTGCGCTGCTCACTTAAGTATCGTCATGTCACCACAAATCGCATATCGTATGATACTATTATTGCCATGGCGCGCTACAGTATAGAGTGCGGTTTCTGTTGCTAGACCCAAAGGAGAAACAGCGTGCAGGTATTTTTTTCTTCCCAATGAGCTTATTCATCTGTAATCATGCTTATGAGGACAATAATTTATGGTCATACCTTGGAGAAATGGTTTCTCAATTTCTAAAGCTTATGCTTTTTTCATGGCCAATTGGCCGTCAAGCATCATTCACCTCTTCCACCTGTATTTGGATGGTGGTGGAAATCATGTTGTCAACGAAAACATAGTGTTTTCTGGTTGCTCCTTCGTGATGGATTTAACACAAGAGATCTACTATGAAGGAAATAATTTTTCAACTGAGGATTATACGTGTGTCCTATCAACTGGATCTAATCTGGAGACAAGAACCCACCTCATTTTTCACTGTCCATTTGTACAAGCTTGTTGGAAATATCTTAATTCATCTAGTATATTACTTTTTAAACTAGGCAAAAAAAACTTTCCATTTTCATTATCATTAATTAAAAAAGAAAGAGTTGGCCGGTTTAGTAGGGGAAAACCTGCCAAAAACCGAAACATACACCATTGACGACCTTCATGAAACACGACCGTCGCGAGAGCACACACAACCACTTTGGCTAACGACACAAGTTGCAAACACACCACCGAAGTAAGAGTCGTCGTCATGGTTGCCCATCATCACTCTGCATCGGCTCCGACTTCACAAAAGACCACCAAGTAGACCATTGCCGAAGCGTCGAGAAGCCCACGTCGGGCTATGCCAAAGCCATGGATCGTCGCTCAGAGGCAGGCAGCTCCGATTCTGATGACGAGCTCCAGATAGGACATGTGGAAGACCTGTGTTGAGTAAGATCTTCACCACCAGAACACCCCCTGCAGGTCATACACCATTCATAGGTAGAAGCTTTGGAACATAGCAGCTCCGACATCACTGTCTGGAGCGACCAACACGAAAACACTTCGACACGCCAGAGCAGAGCATGGGAGACCAACACGACTGTGCATGACTTATTCAGTATCGCTATGGTTTACATCTGCTGTATTCTGTCTCCATTGCTATTTATGGCTGAAAGCACAACTGAAATTACAGGCCAAATCTCAGGAAGTCATGAGAGCAGGCACGAACACACTCTATTAGTACATCTAACAGTCACATCAGTGATTATTGGGCATTATTGCGGTGGCCCTGTCCATTGTCCGTTTCTATCGGAATTCGGAAGTATTGATAAATCTGAAAAGGAGGAAATGATCGAATGCTACAGTACAATGCTAGATTTGTTTGTTAGGAGGTATGGGTTACACTGCCAGCAGGCATACTTTGGCAGTGATCTCCTTTTGTTGGTGTCAAGTTCTTGGTGTGCAGGCGTGCATAGAGAGAGAGAGCGGGAACTTCACGGTGATGTGCTGGTAGAGCTTAGCTTAAAGGTAGACGTTCTGGTTGGAGGTCGAAATGGTGGGTTTCCTTCCACAGCATTCCGGATTCGCAACTTGCAAGGGAAGACTGGAAGAAGGTACCAATCTTGTTGACAGAAATAGCTTAATTATAAGATCAGAAAAGTCGGCGATGATGGTGCTTTCAATGGGGACACGGGTAACGCCTCAGCAGTATATATAAACCTGCCATGCTGTCATGCAAGGCCGAGAGGAGGAGAGATAGAAAGGAGTGAAGTGTCACTTAATTAGTCCATGCCTCCATGGAAATAATAGGATCGCCTTAATAAAAGTCCATGCTAACGAGTATATGTACAATTTAAACGACGATTTGGATCAGACAGTGTGACGCAGAAGAGAAGAGTAGACGTCAAGTGAAAGAGATGCACGCACCGTTTTCTTTTTCACGAATGGAACCACTGCGCATTCATCCAAAGAAGAACAACGATAAAGGTGACACTAGTAGAAAATGGGCCTATGGTCCCGGTTCGGTTGGGCCTTCAGTCCCGGTTGCCCAACCGGGACTGGCCAATCGGGACCAATGCTGGTCCCGGTTGGGCCACGAACCGGGACCAATGGTTGTCCACGTGGCCTGGTCTGGCTGCTCGTGGGGGGAGACTCATTGGTCCCGGTTCTTAATACGAACCGGGACCAATGAGTGTTTTTTTTTTGTATTTAGGGTTTAGGATTCGATCTCGCCGGTGCCCCCTCTCGCCGGTGCCCCCTCTCCCTCTCGTCGGTGCCCCCTCTCGCCGGTGCCCCCTCTCCCTCTCGCCGGTGCCCCTCTCGCCGGTGCCCCCTCTCCTTCTCGCCGGTGCCCCCTCTCCTTCTCGCCGGTGCCCCTCTCCCTATCGCCGGTGCCCCCTCTCCCTCTCGCCGGTGCCTCCGTCGTCTCCCCCTTCTTCGCATCGCCGACGTGCTCTCCATCGTTTCCGTACGCATATTATACGCTCTACTATATACACAGTACACGTTGATGCATATATAATTAATATTCGATCTCTTGCGAGAATACAACTATTTAATTACATGGAGATAGATCAAGCCATCAAGGCATATTTAGTTCATCGTCCGAAGCATAATGTTCTCCCTTTTCATCGATGGCCTCCCTAAGCAGAAATCCCGCCAATTCCTCTTGAATTGCTCCTACGCGCAGTTTTGGGTCGAGCGTCTCCCGCATGTCCTCAAATGAGTTGTTCTCCGCTCAGTGGTCAACTCGCGAATGAACTCGCAAACGTAGAATCCACATAAATTACTCCCCGGTGGCTGCTGCGGACATGTCACCGATTTATAAGTTAGCTCATCTTTGAATGGACCTTCTACCTTCTGTTTGAAATGTGTCCAACACCTGCTTTGGCAAAGAAAATGAACAAAGGAGTTATTAATTACTTGACATAAGGGAACGAACGAAAGAGGGCGATATAATGCGATAATGATTGAAATTACTTGTTGAGCATTTCTTTCATGTCGGACCACATGTCTTGGTCCCAACTTAATGAGTCGTGGACTTCAACTGTGGACTTGTCAGGTTGAATGCTTAGCAGAATCCAGTGGAACCTGCGGACGTTTACATAAAGCAGACATGCATAGCTCATTAATTACACTTAACATCGAGAAAGCCAAATAAAAATATGTACAAGACAGAAACACTCACTTGAAGTTGTAAGGAAATAGTATTTCCGTACAGAAATGTTGCATGGTTAAAAAGGTGGTCAGGTCATGCTCCACGTCTTTGGGGTGATTGACTAAGTTATGTGAATTCACGATATACGGGTCAACGAACCCGACCTCAAAAACTTTAGTTCTTTTGCATTCCATCATCTTCATTCTGCATAATAGCGTACAAAAGGATATATATATAGTCAGGATAATATAATACAGGCAATGAACGAGCTGAGCTAGAGACTTAATTACGAAAATAAATCACTTACAGACAATAGCAAGAGAGGATAGATTTGTCGAGGGCGCGCTTTTGGAATAACTGGAACAGTTCAGTCAGTTGAACCTGTATAACGTAACGTTTGAAGAAATGCTCCACTCTAACGTCCACCGGAAACCAATCTTTCGCGTCCTTCTTTGATGTGTGCACCAGGTACCAGTTATGCAAATTTCGCATATGTGTTGATAGACGCGCGAGCTCCTCATTACTGACCATAGGCTCCCCTTGGACATATTTCCGTGCCATCTCTAACATTGGCGCAGATTCATAGCCTAAAAGTTGACCAAGGCTCATACCCAAGGCGGTAGCCTGTTCCTTGGCCTGCGATACAGTGACACCAAGTTCTTTAGCAGCAGCCATGGCTCTGGGGTCCAATAATTCCAGGTCCTTATCCATAGCGTCTCTGAAGTCCTTGTCGGCATCGGAACACACTATGAGCGGGGGGACCGATTGATTTTTCTGCTGTCCGAGCTGGGCAATTTGTTTCCCGCTTTTTGCACTTCTTCCCTTGTTCTGCTCAGACTGGGCACGTGCTAGCTTAGTAAGTTCACGACCATAGTCAGATGGCAGATTCATCGATATCTGGGATGGCTGCTCAAGGAAGGACTTAGCCCACTTTTTGGTTTTTGCATCATATACCGGCTTCTGCTCGGGCTTTTTTGGTGCAAAAAAAGCCTTATTGTAGGCAGCCACCTCCGCGGCGTTTTCCGCTACAGTCCTGTCATAAGGTCTAATGGGAAGATTCTTATGAGGTACTGTTGGGAGGGGCGACCTTTTACGTTTCGGTGATCGCTTACCCCTCATAGTACGAGCGGTGGGCGGAAACGGCTGACGCGGCGGCGGAGACGGCTGCGCTGGAGACTGGTGAGGCGGTGAAGAGGACTGTTGCGCTGGAGACTGGTGAGGCGGTGAAGAGGACTGTTGCGCTGGAGACTGGTGAGGAGTCGATGGCCTTGGCTGCCAGTTCGGAAGCACGATGAATTCCTTTGGCCATAGAATGGTCGCTTTCTTGGCTTCTCCAAGTTCAAGCACCTCCCCATCTTCACCTGCAGGGTGTTGCAGCTTCAGCTCCTCATAATCTTTCATCACTTCATCCACCGCGACAACAGCGTAGCCATTTGGAACCGGAGAGAAATGGTAAGTTGGATTAGGTCCAATTGGTACGACATAGCCGACCGCCACCTTAAAGGTTAAGTTAAAAACTTTCACATGCATCTCACAAGGTGTGCTCTCCATGATATCATCCACTGGGTAGCGACGAAGTGGAGCCACTGCATCATCATTACCATCCTGGAGCTCCGTGGAAGCCACGCTGCTTTTCCGATTCGATGGGACACCGGTACCATCGCATGCAGCTTCTACCATGTGCCGTTGAGATTGGCCGCTAGTACCTTGCTGGCTAAGCACGGCAATTTGTTCCTTCTGCAGCTTTAATTCTTCTTCTATATTACGCAGCCGGTCTGCACCAGCGCGTGCTTCCATTGCCTCCTTTTCCTTTCTCCTCTGATGGCTTCTATCAGGAAATTTCTTCCTGTGCTCGGGAATCGCAATTGTCTTGGGCTTGGAGCCAGGTACGCCTCGTAACCGTCCGTCGTGTTCCTTATTCCCAAGGGCGCGTGTGAGCTCGTCATCCTCTCTATCGGGAATGAACCGTCCCTCTTCAACATCCTTTACTGCATTTCTAATTTCTTGGATGGGTAGTAGGGGATTATCTTTGTGTCTTCTGTTATATATGCACTTCCCTTCTGCGTCCAACGTGCCCCCATGCCCGTAAAACCAATTTCTTGCCCGTTCGATCCACTTGAGTGGCTCTGGAGTGATCCCATTAGCCAGCAGGCCCGCCTCAAGTTTCTCCCACTTAGGCATGCTACCAGCGTAGCCACCAGGCCCCATAGTATGGTGGTACATCTTTAGAGCAGCATTTGCCGCATTTTTTGCAGACTTTTCCAGAGCTTCCTCTGATTTCTTGTACGCCACAAATTCTTCCCAGTAGTCCTTTATCTTCTCATACCCTTTATCGAAGTCTGGAGTCTTATTTTTCTTGACAAACAGTTTGTTCAATCTTTTCTTCCAGTTCTTGAATAGCTCGGCCATCTTCTTAAGTGCCCAGTCCTTGACTTTTTGCTCCATGATTTTCCGGGCAATCTTTTCTGCCTCATCTGGATCCTCCTCATCTGAATCCACCTCTGGCGCCGGCAGGGTGAAATTAACCATGAGCTTTCTCCAAAGTCTTTCTTTGCCCTCATCGCTGACATATAGCTGTCCTTTCTCGTTTGGCCGATGCCATTCTCGAACGGTGATCGGGATGAAGTCCCTAACAAGAACTCCGCATTGCTTTACCATTTTATTTTTAACACCAGGGGGAGCAGTCGGTGTGCCGTCTTCAGCGACTCTTTCGATCGTGTACCTTTCTTGGTCGCCCAACTTTTTGGCTGGGCCTCGTTTTGTCCTTACAGAAGATTTGCTCGATCCGGAGGGCTAAAAGAAGAAAGAGCGTTAATATATGTATATAGACATCAGAGACTTAATTAATACAATCTTCGGCTTCATTAATATATGTATATGCACCTCGCCGGAGTTTGCAACATTTAATGTTCCACCGGAGCCTTCGGCTTCTCCCTCGTCGGCTTCTCCCTCGCTGACTTCTCCCTCACCCCGGCCGTCGGGTTCTACCTCACCGGAGCTGTCTCTTCGGTTGAGAGACTCATCTCCCTCACCGGAGTTGTTCAAAAACTCCGTGGTGACATCGACAATATCTTCCGGCCCGCGGATTATATCCTGGAGGATATTTTCCTGATCTTCGTCTCGTTCCATAGTTTCTGCAAATTAAGAACAATGCACAAAACTTTAGTTGGGTAACTTGTTCCATATGTCAAGATACATCTACAATATCATCTCATTTGCAAGAACAAATTAGAAACTTCATATGCTGCCGTATCGTAAACCCGTAAACTCGTAAACTCGTATCGTAAACCCGTAAACTCGTATCGTAAACCCGCAAACAAGCTCTATTTCTTAATTGGAGATACTCTAAAATATATAATGCAAACATATTTGAACATTCAAATTTGGATTACAATCTAAATTTGGATTCAAACATATTTGTAATTTCCTATACAAAAAAAATCCTAACACTAACCTAAAATGCTATTTCCTATACAATAAAATTCTAACACTAACCTAAAATGCTATTTCTACCAAAAAAATCCTAACACTAACCTAAAATGCTATTTCCTATACAAAACAAAATTTTCCTATACAAAAAAATCCTATACAAAATTTTCCTATACACTAACAAAATTTTCCTATACACTAACAAAAAATCCTAACACTAACAAAATTTTCCTATACACTAACAAAAAATCCTAACACTAACAAAATTTTCCTATACACTAACAAAAAATCCTAACACTAACATTTCCTATACAAAAAAATCCTAAAATCCTAAAATTCTAACAATTCTAAAAAATAGGGATAACTAACATTTTAAATTACTAAGCTAACAAAATTGACATCAAGTCATTCGAAGTTCTAGAGCATCCAGGAAATTATTGGATTGGCCCGATGACGTCAAGATGACATCATCAATGGAGCTATGCTCCTGGCCGAACTCAAATTCGACGAATTCGAACGAATTGAGACAAATTGGAAGGTGCACGAGATAGACCTAGTCTAGGCGAACCAAACGGTGGTGGCGCCGCTCCGGAAAGGTCGCCGGAGTAGCTCCGGCTACTCACAACCGCGGCGGCCGGAGTTGGCGTTCGGCGAACTTCAACCTCAACGCAAATTGGACAAAGTGAAGTACATGAGGAGGAGCGTATGCTCACCACGAGCACGGCGGAGGCGAGTGCGGTGGACGGCGGAGCGTTGGCGGCGAGTCCCCCGACGTGCACGGGCGCGTGTGGAGGCCGGCGTACGTGCGGCCGGGCTCCTCTCCCTCTCTGCAGCACGGGCGGCGCGGTGTGGGCGTCGAGGGCACCGGCGTCGAGGGAGCGTCGAGGGGCGAGGTCGGGCAGCCTGACGGTGTAGTGTCGCTCCGCGTCGCCTCCGGTCTTCCTTCGTCAGTTTTGCGTGAATGAGGAAGAAGAAGGGGCCGGGGCAGAGTTATAGCAGGGGTCATTGGTCCCGGTTGCTGGCAAGAACCGGGACCAATGCCTCTTTGGTCCCGGTTCTTTCCAGCAACCGGGACCAATGAGTGGGCAGTTAATGCCAGATCAAGCGCGGGATCCACGGACTCATTGGTCCCGGTTCTTGGTAGAAACCGGGACCAAAGAGTCATTTTTCAAAATTATTTCGAACTTTTCAGTTCTGAAATTTTGTTCCCGCCTTTTTTTTCTTATTTAGGTGTTTGGATATGAATTTCAAATGGTTTTGAATCTGAAAAGACTTTCAACATGAAAAGTTATTAAATTTGAATAAATAATCCAAAACCATTTTCTGTTTTCTAAAATAATTATTCTAACTACACAAACTATTAACCATTTTGCCATTTTCAATTAAAAATGCATTAACTTTATTGCATATTTTGAATTGACAAAACTCACAATGCATTAATTCATTTATCTTAATGCATTACATAAAAGGTTTAATACATTATTACACATGATACAACGTCTCACAAGCGCTTGAAAGAAACACACCCCTGATCCAACATCACCAACATTATTCTACATAAACGGACTTGCTGGCTCGAAGGCCGTAGGATTAGGGGGAACGGCGGGAGGAGCCAGCCCCGTGGGCGGCCGCCCGGTTCTCGCGCGCACGTTTGCGGCGGAGGGCAAGATCCATGGAGGATGAGTCTTTCAGCGCCCAATCCAGATCGGAAGCCTCCTTCGCCTTGAGCTGGTAGGAAGTCTTGGCTCGCTGGACAGGGTAGTCGCGGACAGACTGGAAGGAGGCTTCCATGGCCTCCTGTATCTGCAACCCACAACCTTCTTCCCCGTCGTCGCTCCAGTCGAAGTCGTCGTCCTCCTCCTCCTCCGCGGGAGGAGCGGCGGCGCCTGGTGGAGGTGCAGCGGCGCCAGGTGGAGGTGCGGCGGCACCTGGTGGAGCAGGAGGCCGGTAGCTGGGCATTCCTCTCCACGCCGGGCTCGTGGGCATACGGCGGGATAGACTCCCGCGGTTGCGCCCAAGCGCGCTCTGCCGAGCACGCTCGACCTCGTCCAGAAGGCGCTGCGGCGGGCGTGGCGGATCCATCTCGTGGAGACGATGCGTTCGTGGCTAGGAATGGTGGATTAGGGTTTACCCCGTCGGCGACAATATATAAAGACCTCCAGGGCAGCGCTGGGGGAGGACAGGTGCCCAGGAAAGCGCTGGGGGAGGACACGTGTCGTGACCGCAAAGCCCGTCTTTAGTCCCGGTTGGTGTTACCAACCGGGACTAAAGAAGCACACAGATCGTGTGTTTCTTTCAATCGCTTGTGAGCCGTTGGATCAGGGGTGTGTTTCTTTTGAGGGATTGTGAGCTGTTGGATCAGCAGTATCACGACCACTTCGTGAGCCACATGACCCGGTTGGTGTTACCAACCGGGACTAAAGAAGCACACGGATCGTGTGTTTCTTTCAAGCGCTTGTGAGACGTTGGATCAGGGGTGTGTTTCTTTTGAGGGATTGTGAGCTGTTGGATCAGCAGTATCACGACCACTTCGTGAGCCACATGACCCGGTTGGTGTTACCAACCGGGACTAAAGAAGCACACGTACCCTATATATACCGCCCTCCTCAGACAAGTTACTCACTCACACAAAACATTCCAGCGTCACTCGGAGAGGCATCTTTGGGCAACCAGCGGCAAGACGTCTCTGATGACCTGCGACCGTTCCAAACGGTTGCAGATCATCAGAGATGTGTTGCCGGACGGTTGTAGATCATCAGAGACGTCTTGCCGCTGCTTGGATCGAAGTGGTGCTCAAACACAAAACATTCCAGCGTCACTCGGAGAGGCATCTTTGGGCAACCAGTGGCAAGACGTCTCTGATGACCTGCGACCGTTCCAAACGGTTGCAGATCATCAGAGACGTCTTGCCGGACGGTTGTAGATCATCAGAGACGTCTTACCGCTGCTTGGATCGAAGTGGCGCTCAAACTCACGAGCCACCGTCGGGCTGTATGCAGGGGGAACTGTGTTTGGACGGTCGAAGCTGAGGTTTGAGAGGTTCCCACGGGAGGTGTGGGAGCCGACAACCACCTACCACGCGTGTTTCACCACATAAAGGTTTAATACATTACTACACATCACATAAAGGTTTAATACATTACATTGATTTACATAAAAGCCATGAACCCTTCTTCGCGTATGTCCCTGGCCTATGATCGCTTCAGCCGTAACCATGGAGCATCTTCATTATTTAACGGGATGCTTGGGTCAGTTCTCACTGTGAAGGGCGGAATTTCATCAAACTTATCATAATCTGCTGACATGTCTGTCTTGTCCTCGACTCCCACGATGTTTCTTTTCCCTGAAAGAACTACGTGACGCTTTGGCTCATCGTATTCGTTTGCTTGTTTTTTCTTTTTTTCGGTATTCGTTTGCTTGTTTTTTCTTTTTTTCGGTCTGGAGGACATGTCCTTCACATAGAAAACCTGAGCCACATCATTGGCTAGGACGAATGGTTCGTTCTTGTAACAACCAAGATTCTTGAGATCCACTGTTGTCATCCCGTACAGCTGGTCTACCTTTATCCCTTCTCCATTCATGTTGACCCAACTGCACCGAAACAAAGGGACCTTAAAAGTAGGTCCATAGTCAAGTTCCCATATCTCCTCTATGCGACCATAGTATGTGTCCTTTTGCCCATCGTCGTTTGTTGCATCAAAGCGGACACCACTGTTCTGGTTGGTGCTCTTTTTATCTTGGGCGATCGTGTAAAATGTATTCCCATTTATCTCGTACCCTTGGAAATTCAATACAGTCGAAGATGGTGACGCGGCCAACAAGTAGAGCTGATCTCCGACAGTGGTGTCATTCATGAGCTGTAATCGCAACCAACTGCCGAAGGTCTCCATGTGTTTTTCTTTAATCCAGGAGTCATCCTTCCCCGGGTTCTTGGAGCGTACATAATTCTTGTGTTCCTCGATATACGGAGCCACGAAGGTGGAACTTTGTAGAACTGTGTAGTGTGCTTGAGTTAAAGAATGCCCGTCCCTACATATCAGTGCTTTCTTTCCTAGCGTGCCTTTTCCACTCAGTCTCCCCTCATGCCGCGATTCAGGAACACCAATCGGCTTAAGGTCAGGAATAAAGTCAACACAGAACTCAATGACCTCTTCTGTTCCATAGCCCCTTGAGATGCTTCCTTCTGGCCTAGCACGGTTATGAACATATTTCTTCAAGACTCCCATGAACCTCTCGAAGGGGAACATATTGTGTAGAAATACAGGACCGAGAATGGCAATCTCGTCGACTAGGTGAACCAGGAGATGCGTCATAATATTGAAGAATGATGGGGGGAACACCAACTCGAAGCTGACAAGACATTGGACCACAGCCTTCTGTAAACTTGGTAGAGTTACTGGATCGATGACCTTCTGAGATATTGCATTGAGGAATGCACATAGCTTCACAATGGGTACTCGAACATTTTCCGGTAGAAGCCCCCTCAATGCAACCGGAAGCAACTGCGTCATAATCACGTGGCAATCATGAGACTTCAGGTTCTGGAATTTTTTCTTTGCCATATTTATTATTCCCTTTATATTTGACGAGAAGCCAGCCGGGACCTTGATACTGCTCAGGCATTCAAAAAAGATTTCCTTCTCTGCTTTGGTAAGAGCGTATCTGCTTAAGTATTTACGCCCTTTATCCGTCTGCTTGTTGTATGGGTCTTTCATACGTTGCTGGTCTGCCCGTGCTTCCGGTGTATCTTTTGTCTTCCCATACACGCCCAGGAAGCCTAGCAGGTTCACGCAAAGATTCTTCGTCACGTGCATCACGTCGATTGAAGACCGGACCTCTAGGACTTTCCAATAGGGTAGCTCCCAGAATATAGAGCACTTCTTCCATATGGGTACGTGGTTGTCAGCGTCATTCGGAACAGATAGACTGCCAGGACCCTTTCCAAAGATTACTTCTAAATCCTTGACCATGTCATATATAACATCACCATCAGGGAGGTTAGGCTTCTTCCGGCGATCTGCCTCACCGTTGAAATGCTTGCCGGGCTTTCTTACGGCATGACCGTTCGGAAGAAATCGACGATGCCCCAGGTACACATTCTTGTTTCCCAAATGTATACTTTCAGTCTTATCTAAACAGTGCGTGCATGCATTGTATCCCTTGTTTGACTGTCCTGAAATGTTACTAAGAGCAGGCCAATCATTGATGGTTACGAACAGCAACGCTCGTAGGTCAAATTCCTGTTGTTTGTGCTCATCCCACACACGTACACCTGGTTCGGACCACAACTGCAAAAGTTCATCAACTAATGGCCGTAGGTACACATCAATGTCGTTGCCGGGTTGCTTCGGGCCTTGGATGAGCACTGGCATCATAATGAACTTCCGCTTCATGCACAACCAAGGAGGAAGGTTGTAGATACATAGAGTCACGGGCCAAGTGCTATGACTGGAGCTCTGCTCCCCAAAAGGATTAAAGCCATCTGTACTTAGACCAAATCTTAAGTTCCTTGCGTCATCTGAAAATGTCGGGAACTCTCTGTCGATTTTTCTCCACTGGGACCCATCGGCGGGGTGTCTCAACTTCCCGTCTTTCTTACGCTCTTCTTTGTGCCATCGCAACAACCTGGCATGCTCTTTGTTTCTGAACAGACGTTTCAACCGTGGTATTATAGGAGCATACCACATCACCTTAGCAGGAACCCTCTTCCGGGGGGGCTCGTCATCGCCCTCAACATCACCAGGGTCATCTTGTCTTATCTTGTACCGCAGTGCATTGCATACCGGGCATTTATCCATGTTCTCGTACTCACCGCGGTACAGGATGCAGTCATTAATGCATGCATGTATCTTCTGCACATCTAATCCTAGAGGGCAGATAGCCTTCTTTGCTTCGTATGTAGTCTCGGGCAATTCGTTATCCTTTGGAAGCTTCGGCTTCATTATTTTCAGTAACTTCTCAAATCCCTTGTCAGAACAACCAGTCTCTGCCTTCCATTTCAGCAGTTCCAGTGTGGTACCGAGCTTTGTGCTGCCATCTTCGCAGTTTGGGTACAGCAACTTTTTGTGATCCTCAAGCATGGCCTCCAACTTTAGCTTCTCCTTTTCTGTATCGCATTCTCGCTTTGCATCAGAAATGACCCCACCAAGACCATCAGCGGGCTCATCTGATGCCCGATGTTCACCTCTTTCTTCTTCAACGTCTTCCATAACAGTATCACCGCATTCCTCAGGGAACATAGGATAGTTGTCATCATCCTCCTCTTCTTCATTGTCTTCCATCGTAACCCCTCTTTCTCCGTGCTTGGTCCAACAATTATAGCTGGGCATGAAACCTTTCCGAATCACGTGGTCTTGAATGGTTCTCGGGTCAGAGTACTCCCTGACGTTCCGACACTTCTCACATGGACAAGGCATAAAATTATTCACTTTGTTTGCCTCAGCCACATCGAGAAATTTATGCAGGCCTGCAATAAACTCGGAACTGCGTCGTTCGCCGTACATCCATCGCATCCGTGCATCCATCTGCATCATATATATAATTAAGTTTATCAAATACCATTACAATAACATCTTGAATAGTGAAATGACCACCGTACATCGACACGTGCAATATTTCTGTATCAATTACAGACGAAAAGGATAAAGTTGCTAACCTCGGTGCGGGTCGGGCATTTCATCGAACACATCTTGTGCGTGGCAAAGAGAAAAAAAACTAGCACCCCCACTTCCCACCAATCCAGGAAAAAAAACAGAGGAGAGGGGGGGGGGGGGGCAACAATATATAGGCAGGGGAGGGGTATTGGTCCCGGTTCTTGGCACGAACCGGGACCAAAGCTCCGCGGCATGCCACGTGGTCCGGCTCTGGAGCTTTGGTCCCGGTTCTTGGCATGAACCGGGACCAATGCCCCCAACCGAACCGGGACCAATGCCCCACGGGGCCCTGGCAGCTCGAACCGGGACCAGTGCCAGGCACTGGTCCCGGTTTTTGCCTGAACCGGGGCTAATGACGAAACAGTACTCCGGACGAAAAGTCCTTTTTCTACTAGTGTGAGGACCCTGTGAGTTCGCGTACTATACAAATTGTTAACATCAACTGGGAAGCTGTCAACAAATAATCCCATTATTAACTTCAGAGAATATGTTTGTTTTTTATACAAGGTTCAGAGAATACGTTTGATATTGGTAAACCATACAACTGTTGCTAAAATCCCCAACCATGGTAAAACTAGTACAAAAACACATATTACATTTTGTCCTTTTTATTGAGAATTGTACTGTATAGGAGCTAGTGCGTGCTCTATAAGCATGAATTTCGAAGAAAAATATTATGTTGGGGAGGTGTTGTTTATGAGCATCAATTAAATCAAGTTCTATGTCAAAATCATTTGGGAGGTGTGGACAAACAAATTTAGCGATTAACAAACCACACGATAAATCGTCTCATACATAATTTGTTTTTTCTACCCCCAAAAAATATGAATTTAAATCTAAAACTTTACATTTTTATAGAGCATCACCCGTACTTACAAAATTGTTCCAAACGCGGGTTAGCGGTGGAGCTTAGTTTCCACCGTTGATTTTTTTTTTTTTTGTTTGAGTGGAGCTTTCTATGTAACTTAGTTTCCACCGCATGTTTTTATTTATTTTTATTTTTTGAGTGGAGCTTTCTTTTCTTTTCTGACTTTCTGAGCTGGCAATCAGATCATAGTAGCACTTTGAAGTTTTGACGTACAAATGTACAATACATACATGAGATTCTACCGAAAGGTTATAATTTTACACCGATTTGGGTGTTTGGGCCTTTGGGGGTACAAAGTTGGTGCTTTTGTTTTCTTGCAAGTTCTAAGCAGGCTTCACTTCCGGGCTATGCCGAAAAATGGCCCATCTGGTGCATCCAAAAGGAAGGACCTGATGAAGCGGTTAACCTCCCGGGCTCCCTCCAGCTGCAACGCGTGCCCTGCGTCCTTGATGATCTCTATCCTGCAGTCGTCTCCTAGATGCCTGCACTCAAGAACAGAAAACGCAGCGAGTGCCATGCTAGCCCTTCAGATGAGAAGAGATTTTCGTACAATGTCGAATTCAGGAAAGCAGTATATAGTGCTGCGAGAGATGCAGTGTCTTTTGGTGTTTTACCTCTGCAGCCTGTAGCCAAGATCGACGGGGAACACCTTGTCCTTGTCTCCCCAGAGAACTAGCGTTTGCTGATCGAAGACAGCAGAAAATGCACCGTGTTACCACTTAGTACTTGCTAAGAAAAAGATCCAGATGGAAATGCTGAAGGATCTGCAGCTCGCTCAGCTGACCTGGGTGAGGACCGGGAGGGGATCAATGCCAGCTCCGCTCTTGAGCAGCTCTCGCAGCAGCTCCGACCTCTCCTTCCTCTGGTCCACGAACATCAGCTGCAGCAGCAAACAGATCAGCTAGCATGGGCCTTGAGAATTCAGTAGAGACTCGCAGTCTCCTAAATCAACGCCGCCCATGATGTGTATTTAGTTGCTGCACCTCATCTTGCAATCTTGCATTGTGTTGGTACTAGGGTAGTAGTTTTTTTTTTTTTTTTTGCGATGACAAATACAGGATTACAGCGACAAGTTACACGAAGGACCTCGAAAGAAAGGAAAATACAAACCCGTCCTTGTGCAACTCGACGACGCCGGAGACGACGAGCGCTGTCGGTGGCGCGCCGCTGCTCAAGCTCCGCTTGACGCCATGGATCCGGAGCCCCCCAGAGCAGGCGGGAAGTCGCCGAGCACCAATCTCGAAAGATCTACGCCTGAAGACGCCGTCGTCGTCGCGCGCTGCGCCTCTGCATCCGCCGAGTGTTCTTGCGCCAGATCCGCCGTCCCGCGGCCTCCGGCGAAGGGGAAAACGAGCCGAACGGCTCCGCAGAGCCGCGGACTCGCTGTAGGCAACGGTCGACGCCGGAGCTCCGCGGAGCGCCACCGTCGAGGAAGAGGACCGTCACCTGCAAAACAACCACCGAGCGTGCCTCCTCCGCCATGGCGCCGCCGGCTGCTACCCAACTCACACCTAACTTACATATGCACAGATCCGTCGATTCCCCGTCCTCCCGCCGCCGGAGCGGCCGCCGGAGGGCGGGGAATCGAACGGATCGACGGCGAAGTGTCGACGCGAGCTGGAGTTCCAAACTTTCGCCTCTCTGCACTGTGGACGGGGAGAGGTACGCGTCAGGTCGCGTCTTTGGAAGGGTACTAGGGTAGTAGTTGGGACTTGGAACTTAGCGGGACATATAGCCGTGCGTCGTATAGCGCTGTTCGATCTTGGATAGCGTGCATGCATAATTCCAATGCCGAGTCTGAGTCTGATCGCATCATCGTCTGCATGCTCTGCTGGATATCATATACAGTACGTCCATGGTCCTCGGAACTTGTCGGGCAGTACCGCTGCACCATGCCGTATATAAACATTGGCTCTTACGTGCGTCTACAAGACTACGTGTTGCATTGCAGCTCAGAAATTGATTTTCTCCATCAATAGCATACATATTCGTCTAGTGGTACATTTTATTTCTTTTTTACTGTTGGGTCACGGCCGTGTGCACTCTTATGCAGAGGCCGGGTGTAATGGTTAAACCTTTTAAATAATAAAGACCTTTATAAAAAAAACTATACATAGTAACTATCACCCGACAAAGTCCAAAACTAACCTTTAACTTGTAGTACTCCCTCCGTTTTTTAATATAAAATATTTTAGCCTTTGTCCACAATTCATATGTATACAAGTGTATCTATACATATTTTAGTGTGTAAGTTCACTCTTTTTAGTGTACATCTAGACAACTTTTACAACACCTAAAACATCTTATCTTAAAAAGCGTAGGGAGTAGAAAATTGGCATTCACAACTTGTCAATACCGGTCTATTTTCACTATTTTTTTTCAAATTGGATATGATACATGGGCCATAATCGACCAGTGAGAGTAGCACTTTATCCCGACCGGGATTGTAGTATTTTCAGTGAACCAAACAGATAAGGTCTAAATTCTAAAATAAACGGGGATTGACAAGTTCTTTTTTTAATTATTTTTTCTTTTTTCCCGGATCGACGCAGATTTGATCTGTGCCCGTGGACAGCAGGGACGATCCGGGCAGCAGTGGTGTCTGCTAGTGTTTTGGATCGGCCAGCCCCGAACGGCCAACGCTGCTACTGGAGACGTATGGCACGTGGGGCCACGTTGAAGCTAGGAGGAATCCAGGAGGTCGACGACGGCATGCATAGCCGGCACGTCGCTCCAGATCTACTCTCGCCGGAGTGTAGGTGGTGCCGCTTCTCCCAATCTGTCTCCGCCAGCGCTATGCTGCTGCCTTTTTTTACAGAACAAATGCTGCTGATCGATTAGTTACTGTTTACAGCGCTGATCAGGCCTAACTTTTAGTTTCGTCTAGATTGTCCTAGTAGATCGATGACGGCAACACGTGGTCTCCTGGTGGCTAGTTTCGTGTACGGCTAAAGAATCGAGCATATGCATGCGAAAAGGACGTGAGATCCTAGTTAGCAATTGAAAACCGCACGAATTAATATGCATGCAATGAAACACCGTGAAAACCATGCAAAGAAGCCATTGTTTCTCGTGAGATCCCAGCAAAAGAATAAGAATGAAATTAGACGTATTCTGAGCCACACTCGATTTATTAACGCAAAGCAGGTGCATTCTTTCTGAGGTAGCGGCATCGTCAGAAATAAGTCACCACTCGAAAGAAATTTTTTTGCGACATATACCAACCGAGGTATACATCCAAAATGATGAGCAACCACCGTTAGGAGTAGTTAATTAGAGTATATTTAAAAAATGAACATAGCTAAATCAGACAAACAAACGTAGAGACAAAAATTAGCGGCGCTAACCTGGATGAAGTCGTGGAGCACGAAGTCCGGCAGCCACGGGGGGCGGTGCATGGAGCGGCACACGAGGCGGCGCAGCCCTTGGGCGGTGTCCGGCAGCAGCGCGTCCTCCACGGCCATCTCCTCCCGCGCCGCCAGCGCGCTAATCTCCCTGGCCGTGGCCGCGACGCCGCTGGTCATGACGACGACCCTGTCGACGCACTCCCTGGCCTCCACGGCCGCCATCCGGTACGCCACGAAGCCCCCGTAGCTGATCCCGGCGACGTGGTAGCGTTCCACGCCGAGGATGCGCATGGCGTCGGCGGCGCAGCGCGCCTGGAAGGCGACGGAGCGGAGCGGGGAGGCGGAGCGGGAGCAGGAGCCGAAGAAGACGAGGTCGGGGACGTAGAGGTGGAAGCTGCGGGAGAGCGCGGCGAAGTTGTGCGCCCACGTCCACTTGGCGTCGCCGCCGAAGCCGTGGAGGAGGAGGAGCGGAGGCTTGGTGGACGAGGAGGCGGGGCACCAGAAGCGGAGCGTGGTGGCGTCCGGGCCGGGGAGGCGGACGGTGACGGGGCGGATGCGGAGGCGCGCGAGGAGGTGGAGGGTGAGCGCGGCGTCGCGTACGGCGGCGAGGCGGAGGCGGAGGAGCAGCCGGAGGAGGAGCAGCGAGAGGGAGAGGAGCGCGAAGAGGTGGGAGGTGGTGGCCGGGTGCTGCTTCATTGCGGTGGCGCCGGCCGCCGCCGCTGCCGCTGACCCGCTGCGCGGTTTCATGATTATGTGAGAGCTGTATCGGCAGTTTGTAGTTTGCACAGCACAGCTTCTTTTCCTTCTCGGTGCGACCGCGATGTATATAGGACTCTTGCTCGGTTGTGCTCCTAGTCCGACTGTAGAAATAGAAATTTCGATCTTGCTAGGCTGGACTAGGATAGAAGTGTTAAAAGTTCGAACTCTACTACAGGATGCCGCCGCCGTCGCTATGCATGAGGATGCGTCGATCCCTAGCGTGCACGCTAGAAAAGAGTTTCCCCCTACATAAACCAGCGTCGATCAGTCAAGAGTTAATCTGTCTCATTGACAGTGCACCAGTACTCATCCAGTCAGTTTCAGTCAAATGTTTCTCGTTGCGTATATCTGTCGTCACACGGATTCAGATATCATAACTGAACTTCCCTAAATAAAAAAAATCATAACTGAACACGAGTGGAGTGAGTATGGCCGCCAGCAAGCAAGCGACATGTCACTTGTCAGCTCCAAGATTCGAGCTACGGAAAGCCTCCGAGTTGTCTCCGTGTCGCTCCTAGGGCGGCACCGGAGGCGGAATACCGCGCCGTCGCCAGCCCCCTCCTCCCCTGCCTCCCTCGCCGCTGCTGCCGTCGGCCTCCACGCCACGGTGGCGGCGGCCTCCCCGCTGTCAAACAACTGGCTAGCGGGGGTGGTTCCCTCTCGTTCGGCGCGGGCGGATGTCGGGCCCATTTGGGACAGCGATGGCGGGCCGTCGGCGCAGGCACGCCGGAGTGGCGGCTCCGGGGCTGGTGGGGCACATCCTGTCGACCTGGCCTCGTGGGTGGCAGGTCGGCGGCGCTGGCGCGATGGGCCGAGCGGGTTAGATCTGGATGCTGGCGGGCCCGCCGGTGGTGAGCCGTGGAGGAGGCGAAGCAGTGGAGGTCCTGGAGGGCGGCACCGGCGAAGCAGTGGAAGTCCTGGAGGGCGACACCGGCGGAGCAGTGGAGGTCCTGGAGGGCGACACCGGGGGGCAGTGGAGATCCTGGAGGAGATGGTCATGATCTGGAGCTGCCGAGGAGGGGGGCTGCTGGAGTTTGGATAAGGCGAGGACTAGGTCAGGGGACGTGGTCGTGGCGGGGGCAGCTAGGTCGTGCGGCGTTGCAGCTCGAGCGCGAGCGGTGGCATGTCGGGGCGGCGGCCATGGAAGGTGGTCCAGGTGGTTTGCGCAGGGCGTGATGGTGAGTTGGATGTCAGGGCGGCGGCTCCGAGTTTTCTGCATCATCGAGCGTGTTTCGCCTTGTGTCGTGTGGGCGACAAGGTTGCTCTCGGTGTTGTTCGTCGTCGAGGCTCCACGGAGGGTTGGTCGTTTTCATCTATGTCGGAGTGTCCCGTATTTGCTCCTCCCATAGTAGCTATGGATTCTTCTCTCCGATAAGGGTGAAGTGTTGACCGGTCGGCCGCGGAGTGGTGGGTTGTGCTTGGCTCTAGGTGTTGTGTGGGCTCTGCTCCGTGGTGTTCGTTGTATAGTTTTCGCCCGATTTCTCCCGCTAATAAACCGGACACCTTCTGTTTAATTAATGGATAAGACAAAACTTTTACCTTCATTTAAAAAAAACATGTCACTTGTCAGTCTGACCGTCCCTATCAGCGCGCTTAAGCCATGCACCATCGACTACATCGATCCGAAGACTACAAACATACGAGTTCTATTCCTGTCTATTCCAAACTTCAAGCTTGCTCGCCTGCATGGCTGCGGTGTGGCTTCTACGGGCGATTGAGAATTCAAATGCACGTACCACGAGTCCACGAGTCGTCTGAATACAGTGTGGCTGCAAAGTGATGGCCTGATGGGTGTATGGAACCGTCGTGTGTCCAGCCTTCAATATTTGGCTTCCTTTCTTCCTTTTTTCTCCCGCAGCTGACTTAAGCTGGGAACCTAATTATACTCGATCGGGATGGACATGCTGTTGGGTATCCTCCTCATGTGGGCTGTGAGGAGATGGCCATTTGAAGTCTCTAAGGCAGCCCAAGGCCCATTAGGGTTATGACCAAGGGTCATTTTGGGCATTGTGCAAGAAGGATGGGGGATGTTAACCCTCCCAACCAGCCTCCACCAAGGAGTGTGACGAAAATCAGGATAGCCTCCATTGGAGAAGAAAACCAAGAGAGAAAGGTAAGAAGAAGAAGTTGAAGGAAGAAGCTTAGATCAAGCACGGGCCCTGCCCACAAGGTTGTGACGTTCAGATCCACTACCTTGTCTCCTTCAAGCTGTGATTCCACCATCTTTGGTGAGATTGTTCCAATCCCTAGATCTTGTGCCCCAAATCTTGTTGTAAGAGATCCCCTAGTGCTCTCTAGGGAAGAACCTGTTGTATCCCGCTCTGATATAGTGGAAGAAGATTTGGGTGGCTTCGGCCCGTGGTTTTTCCTCTGACCTTGAGAGGTTTCCACGTAAAATCTGCTGTCTCTGTGTTGATGCTTGCTGCTGTACTTTCGGGCTGAGGACAACTAGTACTTGTTCTAG
Organism: Poa pratensis; assembly: GCA_947311845.1. Lineage (NCBI taxonomy): Eukaryota > Viridiplantae > Streptophyta > Magnoliopsida > Poales > Poaceae > Poa > Poa pratensis. The sequence goes on from CAMZMU010000054.1 coordinate 14,238,135, forward strand.
CTGCTTGCTGAAATCTGCTAGTACTTGCACTACCTGGCTGCTGTTTGCAACTAGGACATGTCCTAGGTTCAGGCTGAACCTAGTATCTCCGTATATGTTGGATGCATACGTTTGCTTCCGACACGAGCAACGATCCGCGAGTTAGTACATCAGTGGTGCTGAAGTTTACATTTATTCCGCTGCGTATTTTTAGTCCACGATTAAGTTTGTGCTAATCTCCATTAAGGGTTAATTGGTGTGCCCAGTTTTCCCAACAGAGTGGTATCAGAGCTCAAGGTTGCTCAGAGGTTGCTGCTCACAATGGCTTTGGAAGAAGGCGCCGCTACGAGTGGCATGATAAAGCTTGATTCTTCCAATTTCTCATTATGGAAGCTTATGATGGAAGACATCCTTTACTGCAAGGATTTGTATGAGCCAATTGTGAAATACAAGATACCGACCGGTGTCACGGATGAAGATTGTAGAGTGTTGAACAGAAAGACAGTAGGTATGATTCGATTGTACATCAACCACAATATATTCCACCATGTTGCAAATGACACAAATGCGTATGAGATGTGGTAGAAGTTGGAGTCTATGTATGATAGGAAAACAACTATGAACAAGGCCTCGGTTATCAAGAGACTTGCAAAACTTGAGTACCGAGATGGCAGCAGTGTGATTGAACACTTGAATGTTTTCCAGTGCCATATAAACCAACTTTCAGCTATGAAGATCAACTTCGAGGATGAGGTGCAAGCATTGTTGCTGCTGAGTTCCATGCCCGACAGTTGGAACACGCTTGTTGTGTCCATTAGCAATTCAGCTCCGGATGGGAATCTGACTTTGGAGATGGTGAAGAATAGCATGCTGAATGAAGAAGCTAGAAAGAAGGAAAAGGGCGATGCCACTTCTTCTGATGCGTATGTGGCTGAATCCCATGGGAAGAATGAAAACCGTGGACGTGGCTGATGACCCACAAGTATAGGGGATCGCAACAGTCTTCGAGGGAAGTAAAACCCAAATTTATTGATTCGACACAAGGGGAGCCAAAGAATATTTATAAGCCTTGACAGATGATTTGTCAGTTCAGCTGCACCTGGAAGTAGACTTGCTCGACACAGTTTATCAGTAGCAACAGTTTTATGACAGTAGCAGTAGTGAAATAATAGCAGCAGTAAAATAAAGACAGCAGTAATAATTGCAGTAGACAGCAGGATTAAAATACTGTAGGCATAGGGATGGATGAACGGGCGTGCATGGATAGATAATTCATGAAATAGTCATACATAGGGCAATTGCAGATAAATAATAAGGTATCCAAGTAATAATCAATCATAGCATGTGTTCCGTATTTAGTCGTACGTGCTCGCAATGAGAAACTTGCACAACATCTTTTGTCCTACCAGCCCGTTTGCAGCGGGGCCTCAAGGGAAACTACTGGTAATTAAGGTGCTCCTTTTAATAAAGCACCGGAGCAAAGCATTAACACTCCGTGAACACATGTGATCCTCACGTCGCAACCATCCCCTCCGGTTATCCCAATTTCTGTCACTTTGGGGCCTCGGGTTCCGGACAGTGACGTGTGTATACAACTTATAGATATGATCCAAAACAATAATTATTCTCATGATTCAATAACATGTTCAGATCTGAGATCATGGCACTCGGGCCCTAAGTGACAAGCATTAAGCATAATAAGTTGCAACAATGACATAAGTACTACCGATGGATACTAGGCACCATGCCCTAACAAATCTCACAACTATTACATGAATGATCTCATCCAATCCCTACCATCCCCTCAGCCTACAGCGGGGAATTACTCACACATGGATGGGGGAGTCATGGATGGTCGATGGAGAGGTGGCGGTGATGATGATGGCGATGATCTCCTCCAATTCCCCGTCCCGGCAGGGTGCCAGAACGGAGTTTCTGATCCCCGAAATAGGGTTTTCGATGGCGGCGGAGCTCTGGAAGTTTTCTGGAAAAAGCGTCGATCCCCCGAAGTTTTTAGGTCAGAGGCTTTAAGTAGTCCAAAGGGGAGCGTCGGGGGCCACACAGGGTGGCCACACCACCCCTGGGCGCGGCAAGGGCCCACCCGCGCCCTGGGTGCGTGTGGTGCCCCTGTGCACCCTCCTCGCTTCGTCTTCTGGCTCCGTGGGTCTTCTGGAAAAATAGAATTTCTGGAATTTTTCTGGAATTTTCCTAAAACTTTGACTTTCTGCACAAAAACGAGACACCAAGGCAATTCTGCTGAAAACAGCGTTAGTCCGTGTTAGTTGCATTCAAATCACACAAATTAGAGGAAAAACAATAGCAAAAGTGTTCGGAAAAGTAGATACGTTTTGGACGTATCAACTCCCCCCAAGCTTAGCTTATTGCTTGTCCTCAAGCAATTCAGTTAACAACTGAGTGCGATAAAAGAAACTTTTACGAACACATTTGCTTCATATGATGTATACATACCTACTATATGATCAATTACTTAGACAATTCATAATAGGAACCATGCAAATAATGACACCTAGTAGTTATGCAAATCATGAAAAGATACCAAAGTACTAAGAATGAATAACATAGCATACATCTATCCACAAGAATTGCAATGTTCGTAAAAAGATATGACAAAGTGGTATCTCGCTTGCCTTTGTTTGAAGGGCAAAACATAAATGCCAAGGCACCTCTGAAGTTCAAGTGAAGACTAGATATAAAAATATCAAAGATAAGAGTATCATAGTTATACCTCAATTAATCGTATCCTGGGACAAGCACATTACACTAAGAACGACAGTTATGCTCTCGAAGAGGTGCTCAAAGAAAGGATGGTGACTCAACATAAAAATAAAAGATTGGCCCTTCGCAGAGGGAAGCAGGGATTAACACGTGCTAGAGCTTTTTATTTTAAAAACAGAGGTAAAAATGTTTTGAGAGGTGTTTGTTAATTGTCAACGAATGGTAGCGGGTGAGAACAGTATTCTACCTGTCAAACGGACTTTTAAGAGCGGCTCCCATGAAGGACGTTATTTCTACCAGCAAGGCAGATCATCCCTCTTTCTCTTTGGTTTACACACATTCAGGTATTTCACTGTTTGTCATTGCTTACTGATGAATCAGGGCAAAAGTGTGAAGAGAATTAATTGGTTAAAGTTGTAATTAATTGGGACTGGGCACCCCGTTGCCAGCTCTTTTTGCAAAATTATTGGATAAGCGGATGTATATGCCGCTAGTCCAGGTGTAAAAGTCCATTTGACAAATAGAATAAAGAATAACCACACTAATTCCTCATGAGCTAGTAAACATTGACACAAAAAGGGAAATATTTTGAAGTTTTAAAGGTAGCACATGCAAATTTACTTGGAATGGCTTGAAATACCATGCATAGGAATTTTTGGTGGACTCTTTGGGATAACTTGGTTTAAAGGATTTGGATGCACGAGCAGCATTCCCGCTCAGTACAAGTGAAGGCTAGCAATAGACTGGGAAGCGACAACCACGAGAGCGATAACGGTCATAATCATGCTTGCGACAAAATAAAATTAACGGAGGCATAAAGATGATACTAAAACTCTGAGGCAAAATAGATCATCAAGGCTTAATTGACTTTTTTTTCAGTCATAACATGTGTGAGCATGTGCCAAGTCGAATCAAGTGAATTATTCAGAGGAGGATACCAGCCTGCCATACCGTTTTACGAATAGAACAATGCATGTAAATATCTATATGACATGTTATTCGCTATTAGCAATTTGGTACTGGTCATAAGAAGACATGAACTACTAAGTAATCATTAAATAACATAACCACTACCATGATAGCTAAGCATGTTCACATGAGTAGGTATATTTACAAAAATGAAAAACAAATAGAGTTCATACCAGCCTTTTACCACATCCGAATTGTCGTAGTCGTCATTATTGCTTTTCACTTGTGTGGCTTGAATGATGTGAAATGATAACCAAGCCCAAGTGGAACCACGGAAATTTTTGAACTCCTGAAACAACTATACAAAACGGCAGAAGAACAACAAATATTTTTGGGTTTTCGAATTAAAGCAAGCATAGAAAGAAACAAGCAAACAAAGCAAAATCTTTTTGGATTTTTGAATAACAAACCGAAATGAAAAATAAAGTAAACTAGCACTACAAATTCAAAAGCAAGAGAAATAAAGGAAATATTTTTGGTCTTTTGGTGTTTTGCGAAAATGAAATGGATACAAGAAACAAAAGAAAAGAAACAAACTAAAACATGGATATACAAAGTACCGACATGATATGAATATGATAAAATGAGTGAACTTGTCGGCATACCTCCCCCCAAGCTTAGGCTTTTGGCCTAAGTGGGAGACCAATCATCCCCATGGCCGCCAGCTAGGCGCGCCCTCAGTGTGACGAGGAGGGTTCCTCGTCCGGTGAAAGCTCGAGGATGCACCACCGTAGTACACGGTGTAGTCCTCAGGGGGCGCCACGAAGGTCTCCTGTCGGTGCTCAGGGTAGTGCTGTAAATGGAAATCCGGTGCACCGAGGTGGTTGTCCAAATCCTCCCTCGAATATGATAGAGGACCCCTGAAAACACTGAACAAACTAGGCTGTGGAAGCCGGACCTCTAGCTCAGGTCCATTAGCAAAAACAACTCTATACATCAAATGTCCAGTAGATGAATTAGTAGTAACAAAATCATGAAGTTTCATGGCAGCAAGATCAAGTCTTTCGGAATCAACAATTCATCAGAAGGATCGACAGAAGACCAAGATCAGCTAAAACACGTGCAGCAATAATGCCTCCAAAGATGGGACCTTTGGCGGCAAGGCGGCGAGCAATCAAGGCACCAAGGTTGTAGGTTTTATCATTTTTAAGTGCATGAGCAAGAAAAGCTAGATGATAGCAAGAAATATTACTAGTGTTCTCTCTAGCAAGCACACTCGTGGCAAGATAATATGTGAAGTACCTGATGGCTGGAAATTGAATGTTCCTTATCTTACCACGCTGCACTCTACGGTGATCATCATAGCTCAGCTCATGGTAAAGATCCAACAACTCGGCGGCTGTGATTTGATCTTCCTTGCTGTCCCAGATGGAGCAACACCTATGACCCTGCAAAATCTTTTCAAGTCCATGTTGCATGCACGATCATAAATCTTAAACTCAACAGTGGGGTTAAAAGTAGAGTTATTAAACTTAAAGCTTTCAACAAAAATCTTAGTGAGGTTAGCATATTGTGGCCTCTCATCCTGCATAAATTCCATCAAGCCAACATTGTTAATCATCCTTATGAAGTCATCATAAATCCCTGCATCTCTCATAAAGTTAAAGCATGGAAAAATAGATGGATGAGGAACACCATCATCTTCCTCTTCACCATTCTTGGTGCCAAAAGATCCTCATTGTATGATGGCCTAGGTGCACCTCTTGATCTTGAAGCCCTTGTTTCCTTGAGGAGGATGGTGTTTGCCTCTCAAAGATTTCTCCATAAGTGTGTTTATCCATCTTCCTTTTCTGAAATTTTAAACAAACCTCATAAAAAATGATTTTAGAGTGATTAATTCAAGGAAACACTAGGGAGACTTGCTAGAGGACTAAACATGCATCAAAACTAGTTAATCTAAACAAGAACAAGCATGCAAGCTCTAATAACATGTCACCTACAGTACCAAAATGCTAAAGATATAAGCAACTAAACAAAATTCTATTTGGATAATCGGAGGAGTCACATACCGGAGAGCAATTGATCCAAATTTCAGCAGCAAAGATGGGCTGAGCAAGTAGATCGAAAAATCTCGAGCAAGAGCAGCAAGAACACGAGTTTGAGCAATGGTGGTGTGTTGGTCGGGAGAGAGAAAGGAGTGGGAGAGAGATGAGAGTGGAGGGCCAGGTGGACCCCACACCAGGGCAGGGCGCGGCCTGCCCTCCACCGCGCCGTGGGGCGTGTGGTGGCCTGGTGGGTCCCCCTGGTCATCCTCTGGTACTCCCACGTTCCTTTTAAAAACTAGGACTTGTAGAATTTTTTCAGAATTTTTTTGAAAACTTTTATTTCTGACATTTTCTGGGTGCTTTAAACAATGAAAACTAGACAAAATGAATTTATGTAAAGACCAAGCATTACTTAACTTTGCAAATTACAGTAGCAAAACAGTAGGTAAAACAAAGTGAGAAAGAAAAATGTTGTTTAGCAATTTTATGCATGTAAAACATATTTGTTAACAAGGTTGATCAAGTCTTGCCACCAAATACATTTTATATGACATAAAAGAATTAAACCACATTGAACAATCATGTTACCTTAAATGGTATAGCTATAGATCCAATCATAAGATATTGAAGTTCTTCATGAGGTTCATATATAGGGCAATCAATACTTCCCACTTTGATACTTTTAATATTGGTAATTGTATTAACTCCAAATATTTGTCCAGCTTCTTGGGAAAATAAACAGTATGCTCTTTGTCATTAACATGGAAAGTCACTTTTCCTTTGTTGCAATCAATAACAGCCCCTGCAGTGTTAAGAAAAGGTCTTCCAAGAATAATAGACATATTATCATCTTCAGGCATTTCAAGCACAACAAAATCAGTTAATATCAAGCAATTATTAGCCACTTGAACAGGAACATCTTCACATATACCAACAGGAACAGCAGTAGATTTATCAGCCATTTGCAAAGATATATCAGTTGGTATCAATTTTTCCAAGTAAAGTCTCTTGTAAAGAGAAAAAGGCATAACACTCACCCCTGCACCTAAATCACATAAGGCAGTTCTAACATAGTTATTTTTGATTGAGCAAGGAATAGTTGGTATACCTGGATCTCCAAGCTTCTTTGGAACCTTACCATTGAAAGAATAATTAGCAAGCATGGTAGAAATCTCTTCATTAGGAATCTTTCTCTTGTTAGAGACAATATCTTTCATGTACTTTGAATAGGGAGGTAACTTAATAGCATCAGTCAAAGGAATTTGCAAAAACAAAGGTTTCATCCATTCACAAAATTTGTTATAATGTTCTTCTTCCTTAGATTTGAGTTTCTTAGTAGGAAAAGGCATTTGTTTTTGCACCCAAGGTTCTCTTTCATTACCATGTTTCTTAGCAAGAAAATCTTCTTTAGTGTACTTTTTGTTTTTAGAATGCTTTTCAGGTTCCTCTTCACTTTCCTCTTTATCAGAAGCATCATTCTTATCTTTATCATTAGCATGTTCATTACCACTCTCAGTTTCAGCATCAGAGATAGATATACTATTTGGATTATTAACATGCTCATTGTCTTTAATAGGTTCAGGAGATTCCTCAACATGTTTATGTTTCTTCTTCTTTTTCTTAGAAGGAGTAGTAGTTTCATTAACTAGTTGAGAATCTTGCTCAATTCTTTTAGGATGTCCCTCAGGATATAAAGGATCCTGAGTGGAAGCACCACCTCTAGTTGCTATACCAAAAGCATGTTTATCATTTTCTCTAGAAGCATTACCTAGCAAATCTTTTTGCACTTTAGTCAATTGCTCAATTTGAGTTTGAACCATGAAAATGTTTAATGAGTATTTTAACATCATTAGAAGTTCTTTCCAAAACATCATGCAAATGATTAATGACATGAGAATTCTTTATGAAGCTATTTTCTATTCTCCAATTGAAATTGTTTTGCTTAACAATGAAATTATCAAACTCATCTAAGCATTGATCAGGAGGTTTAGAATAAGGGATATCTCTATCATCAAAGCGTTGGAGAGAGTGTACCTCAACTGTAGATGAGTGAGGAATTGGCTTACACAATTCTTCTATAGGTGGAAGATTTTTCACATCTTCAGATTTAATACCTTTCTCCTTAAGAGATTTCTTGGCTTCTCTCATTTCTTCATCATTCAATTCAATTACTCCTCTTTTCCTCGGCGTAGGTACCGGAGTTGGTTCAGGCAGGGTCCAATCATCATGATTTTGGCTTATCTTAGCCAATAATTCCTCGGCTTCATCTGGAGTTCTTTTCCTGAAAACACAACCAGCACAACTATCCAGGTATGTCCTAGATTCAACAGTTAGTCCATTATAAAATATATCAAGAAGTTCATTTTTAGCTAGTTGATGTCCAGGCCGAGCTCTAAGTAAAGAACAAAACCTTGCCCAAGATTCAGGCATTTTCTCTCCCTCATTTTGCTTAAAGTTAAAGATTTTCTGTAAAGCAGCATGTTGAGCACTAGCAGGAAAATATTTCTGAAAGAAAGCATTGACTAAACCCATCGGGCTCTCAATAGATCCAGGAGATAAATCATTAAACCAAGTTTTAGCTTCATCTTTCAATGAGAAAGGGAAAATTTTAGTAACAAAGTAACTGCGTTTCTTAATATCATCAGAAAACAAACTACTCAGAGTAGAGAGAGTGTTCATATGTTCTACAGCACTTTCATTTTCAGTTCCTCGAAAAGGTTCTTTCTCAGCAATAGTTATAAAAGACAAGTCCACAGAGAAATCATAATCTTTATCTTTTATATTTATGGGAGATGTAGCAATTTAGCATCAGGAGAAAGTTTATAGTTGACAGCACGTCTTTGAAGAAGATTTTTAATAGCATTAACATCTTTAGAGGTATCACAATTCATGCATTCATCAATAAAGTCATCATCAAGTTCAACATAAGTTTCCTCAAGATCATCACTAGTAGTTTCTCTTGTTTCAGGTGAATAAGCAGGTGTAACAGGAGTTTCATTAGGTGTTTCAGTATTTTCAAGTTGTTTAGATTTAGCAATTGTAGCATCTAGAAAAGGACCTAGTGAACCTCTTTCATCAAGCACAGTAGAAGCATCATCAAATTCATCAGAAACATTCTCAGATTCAGCAGAAGTAGCAGCACGTGAAGCATGTGCATGTGGTGGTGTGACAAGTTGACTTATAACAGACGGTGAATCAAGAGCAGCAGAAGTGTTCAGAGTTGTACCTCTCCTTGTAGTGGATGGCAATATGCGAACCTTATCATCACGAGGTTTACCCATGATGAATGAATTGCAGCGAGCAGTATGACTCCCTGGTGAGCTTATAAATAGAGCTATGCTCCCCGGCAACGGCGCCAGAAAATAGTCTTGATGACCCACAAGTATAGGGGATCGCAACAGTCTTCGAGGGAAGTAAAACCCAAATTTATTGATTCGACACAAGGGGAGCCAAAGAATATTTATAAGCCTTGACAGATGATTTGTCAGTTCAGCTGCACCTGGAAGTAGACTTGCTCGACACAGTTTATCAGTAGCAACAGTTTTATGACAGTAGCAGTAGTGAAATAATAGCAGCAGTAAAATAAAGACAGCAGTAATAATTGCAGTAGACAGCAGGATTAAAATACTGTAGGCATAGGGATGGATGAACGGGCGTGCATGGATAGATAATTCATGAAATAGTCATACATAGGGCAATTGCAGATAAATAATAAGGTATCCAAGTAATAATCAATCATAGGCATGTGTTCCGTATTTAGTCGTACGTGCTCGCAATGAGAAACTTGCACAACATCTTTTGTCCTACCAGCCCGTTTGCAGCGGGGCCTCAAGGGAAACTACTGGTAATTAAGGTGCTCCTTTTAATAAAGCACCGGAGCAAAGCATTAACACTCCGTGAACACATGTGATCCTCACGTCGCAACCATCCCCTCCGGTTATCCCAATTTCTGTCACTTTGGGGCCTCGGGTTCCGGACAGTGACGTGTGTATACAACTTATAGATATGATCCAAAACAATAATTATCTCATGATTCAATAACATGTTCAGATCTGAGATCATGGCACTCGGGCCCTAAGTGACAAGCATTAAGCATAATAAGTTGCAACAATGACATAAGCACTACCGATGGATACTAGGCACCATGCCCTAACAAATCTCACAACTATTACATGAATGATCTCATCCAATCCCTACCATCCCCTCAGCCTACAGCGGGGAATTACTCACACATGGATGGGGGAGTCATGGATGGTCGATGGAGAGGTGGCGGTGATGATGATGGCGATGATCTCCTCCAATTCCCCGTCCCGGCAGGGTGCCAGAACGGAGTTTCTGATCCCCGAAATAGGGTTTTCGATGGCGGCGGAGCTCTGGAAGTTTTCTGGAAAAAGCGTCGATTCCCCCGAAGTTTTTAGGTCAGAGGCTTTAAGTAGTCCAAAGGGGAGCGTCGGGGGCCACACAGGGTGGCCACACCACCCCTGGGCGCGGCAAGGGCCCACCCGCGCCCTGGGTGCGTGTGGTGCCCCTGTGCACCCTCCTCGCTTCGTCTTCTGGCTCCGTGGGTCTTCTGGAAAAATAGAATTTCTGGAATTTTTCTGGAATTTTCCTAAAACTTTGACTTTCTGCACAAAAACGAGACACCAAGGCAATTCTGCTGAAAACAGCGTTAGTCCGTGTTAGTTGCATTCAAATCACACAAATTAGAGGAAAAACAATAGCAAAAGTGTTCGGAAAAGTAGATACGTTTTGGACGTATCAGTGGCCATGCCAGATTTCAGCAAGGCAAAGATAAATCCAGGGGGAGATCAAAGTCAAAACATAGAAAAGATGTTACTTGCTTTTACTGTGGCAAGCCGAATCACATAAAGAGCAATGCAGGAAATACAAGAAAGATCTTGCTGAGGGAAAAGTTGCAAACAAGAACGAGCAAAAGGCAGAGAATGGTGCCGCCAATGTTGCAGAATGTGAAGAAGGTGAAGACTATCTAGTTTTTGAAGATGAAGAATGCTATAGTGCTGTTCGTGATGATGCCATGAGTTGGGTTGTGGATTCGGGCGTCCTTCCCAGCACTGCACACGGTTAACCGAAAACCGAGAAACCGAACTGAAAAAACCGAAACCGAACCGAAATTCTGGTTATTTTGGTTTCCGGTTAAGGTTACGGTTAGTAAAATAGCTAACCATATGCCTTGCGGTTAATATGGTTAATAATCGAAAACCGAATGGTTAACCAAAAAACCAAAATGCCTATTAACTTTTATTAATTTGCTACTTTTATTAACTTTACGGGTTATTTGTAGCATGTGATTTGCTACTTGTATAGACTTTTATTAACTTTATGGGTTATTTGGTTACTTTGGATCATATGCCTATTAATTTTATAGTCTATTCCATTATTTTGTAATATATGGCCAAAAAAAGAAATTGTCATTTTAAAATTCGCGTCAACTTAGGTTAATTTGGTTATTACCGAAACCGAACCGAAATTAAATGGTTATTACCGAAACCGAACTGTATTCTCGTACAAAACCGTATTTACCGAAGTATTGAAACCGTATAAATAAAAAAACGTATAAACCGAACCGAATTAACCATATTAACCGAACGCGCAGCCGGAGTCCTTCCACATTACATCATTGATGCATGTAAAATGCATACATGAACTTTGCATTATATTACGTATATTTCAATCATATTTGCATCATATAAGGGTTATATCATTGTTTTATATTGATTTTGGGAATATTTCATTGTTTCCCTATTTTTCTGGAATTAACCCTGCACAGGCAGAAAACCATATTTTCTATATTTTGATGTTTCAGGGACCCAAACGACGTTCAAATGACCTAATAATTTACGAGCATCAGTTTTTGGAAAGAACAAAGCGTGGGAGCGAAGGAAGCGAACAAACGGAGGCCCGAGGGCCAGAAGAGGGGGGCCCACGCGGCCAGATTCCTTGGCCGCGTGGGACCCACCATCTGGGCCCTCGTGGCTCCGTAGCCGTCGATCTTTTTTACCGAGCCTCCGCTTGACCTAAAAACGACTATAAAAATAGTCCCCGACGCTCTTCGGAAAGGAGCGCCGCAGAAACACAGAAACCACGAAACAGAGACCTGGAGTTGCAGATTGGAGGAGGAAAACTCCGACGGGGCGCTGCCGGCGTGGTCTCCATCTTCTCCAACGACTTCTCCACCGTCTCCATGATGAAGAGGGAGTAGTCCACCCCTGGACTATGGGTTTGTGGAAGTAACTTATGTATCTCTCCTCTCTTGAGCTTCACTAATTAGTACCATATGAGCTGCTGAACATGATTACGGTCATCTATGTAATACCTTTTGTGGTGGATCTTTTTATGAGTTAATATATGTTTGAGATTGCAATAGTTTTGTTTCAGTTATGAAAGTAGATGCATATTATGTACCCCGTTCTGGTTTACTTGTTTTGATCAAGCATGTGTATGAGAGCGTGTGAGGGGGAACGTATGCATTAGTTGGAGTAACGCGGGGTGGCTAGTGCGGTGAACGTGAGAGAAAGTTCCGCGATCCACTTGGGTGTTTTACCTTACTTTGTTGCCTCACTAGGGATAAAGAAAAATACCTTGCTACCGAAGATGTGGGTGTGACCATTGCCACTACTCCATGACTAGATCTAGCATGTTCTTATTTTAACTTCATGCCATGATACTTAATGCTATGCTCTGATTTATCTTAATTAATAAGGTGTTATGATTTAGTTCGCATCTTGGTGGAGTATAAGAGAGATTAATAAACAAAAGATCTCTATGTTAGGACGTGATGCCCATATAATTAGTAACTTGTCATGAAACCTTTATTTTGCAATCTCATATGTCAATTCTAGTGTTTCATTGTCCACCACTTTATTAAAGAGAGAGTGCATTTGTGAAACCATGAACCCCGGTCCATTTTTAATCATAAGAAACACCTTTCCAACAACTTTTATCCACTTTACATTTTCTGCCATTTAAAAATCCGAAAATACAAAAACACTTTTACATCTTGCATTCACAATACAAAACCCAAAAATATCATCCATCATTGTTTCCACCATCCTTGCATATTTATTTATCATCATTGCATATTTATTTACTGTTTTGCATTCATTTTATTTTGATATCATTCTCACACCTTGTGCTTGACAACCACTTGGTGAGGTTGAGGGCACAAACAATTTACTTTGTTTTGTAGGTTTTCAAGAGAAGGATAAGAAGATAAATCTTTCACTACTGATTCCCCAACAGTTCGATATTAAACCCTCGAGTCACCCCTCGTGGGGAAAACCGTCTTTCCTATACTATACACTCTGCACTTGGAGTCTCAACCTAACCCATATTCTTTTGACGCGGGTAACTACGTCAAGGGCCATCAATCACACAAGGAGTATTTCACATCCTACACCAGCGGCGTTACCGGCCAAGTGAGGATGGGAAACAGTGGTTCGTCAACCATTATTGGCAAGGGCACTATATGCATTGAGACTTCCACAGGTTGCAGTTTGGTGCTCGATGATGTGAGGCATGTTCCCGATATACGGCTGAATTTGTTGTCAGTGGGAAAGCTTGATGACATTCGCCATGTCAGTTATTTTGGTGATGGAAAATGGAAACTCACCAAAGGCTCTTTGATTGTGGCTCGAGGAAGCAAGCAAGGTAATCTCTATGTGACTAAAACCAAGCTATGCAATGAGATGTTGAACGTCGCCGAGAATGACACTTCGGCTGAGTTGTGGCACAAGAGGCTTGGGCATATGAGTGAGAAGGGCATGAACGCTCTTGCTCGCATGGAGTTCCTCCCTGAGTTGAAAGGTATGACCTTGAAACCCTGTGAACATTGTTTTGCTGGCAAACAACATAGGGTTGCATTTCGTACACGACCGCCAAGACGTGCGGAGAATGTTCTTGATATTGTGCATACTGATGTTTGCTCCATGACCGAAAAATCACTCGGTGGAGCATTATACTTTGTGACATTCATTGATGACCACTCCAGAAAGATATTTCTCTATGTGTTGAGAAACAAGTGGCAAGTGCTCGGCGTCTTCAAGGAATTACATGCCAAAGTTGAGAGAGAAACTGGCAGGAAACTGAAGTGCGTCAGATCAGACAATGGTGGTGAATACCGAGGTGCTTTTGAAAGGTATTGCAGGAAATATGGCATCAGGCTTGAGAAGTCACCACCAAAGACACCTCAGCTCAATGGACTTGCAGAGAGAATGAACAGGATTCTCACGGAGAGGGTCAAATCTATGCTCTCTCATGCAAAGTTACCTAACTGTTTTTGGCTGAAGCTTTGATTCATGCTATGCATATACTAAACCTGTCCCCCTCAGTTCCTCTTGCAGGTGATATTCCTCAGAGAGTTTGGTCAGGGAAGGATGTATCATACAAGAATCTGAAGGTCTTTGGGTGCAAGGCATTTGTGCACATCCCGAGGGATGAAAGAGCCAAGCTTGATAGCAAGACAAAGCAGTGCATCTATCTCAACAGTCCAACCGATGAGTTTGGATACAGATTGTGGGATCCAGTCAAGAAGAAGACTGTGCGCAGCCGTGATGTGGTGTTCATTGAAGATGAAACAATAAAAGATATTGGTAAACCGGAGAAGCCGAAGACTACCACACCTCAGGTTGTCCTAGATCCAGTGAACCCTCCTCTAGTCCATGACAATCATGGGGAGATGATGATGATGGTGATGTTGAAGATGATGATGCAACTGATCAAGGCAGTACAAGTCAGGGACATGAACAGCCATCTGATGATGATGATGAGAGTCACGGTGATGATAATCCACCTGATTCCCCACCACCAGTGCAGCAGTTGAGGAGAACTGGGAGAGACCGTGTACCTTCCAGCAAGTATCCACCACATCAATATGTGTTGATGACTGATGCAGGTGAGCCCTCATGCTATGAGGAGGCACTGTCTGATGAGCACAAAAATGAATGGTCAGAAGCCATGCAGGACGAGATGAAATCCTTGTATGAGAATGATACCTTTGATTTGGTGTCTCTGCCGAAGGGCAAGAAAGCACTCAAGAACAAGTGGGTGTACAGAGTGAAGACTGAAGAAAATAGCTCACATCCAAGATACAAGGCAAGATTGGTTGTGAAAGGTTTCAGTCAAAAGAAGGGAATTGACTTCGATGAAATATTCTCTCCGGTGGTCAAGATGTCTTCGATCCGAGTTATGCTTGGCATGGATGCCTCCATGGACTTGGAGGTTGAACAACTTGATGTGAAGACTGCATTCTTGCATGGTGACCTAGATGAGGAGATATACATGGAGCAGCCAGAAGGATTCATGGTTGCGGGCAAGGAGCACCAAGTGTGCAGATTGAAGAAGAGCTTGTATGGCTTGAAGCAAGCTCCTCGGCAGTGGTTTAAGAAGTTTGAGTCATTCATGACTGAGCTTGGATACCGTAAAGCACAACCTGATCATAGTGTGTTTATGAAGAGGTACGCCGAGGGTGACTTCATTATTCTCTTGCTATATGTCGATGACATGCTGATTGTTGGAAATGGCACAAAGAGGATTGCTCTCCTGAAGAAGGCATTGGGTAAATCATTTGCCATGAAGGATTTAGGACCAGCTAAGCAAATACTTGGCATGAAGATCTCCCGTGATAGATCAAAGAAGCTGCTTTGGCTCTCACAGGAAAGATACATTGAGAAGGTACTTGAAAGGTTCAATATGAAAGACGCAAAGTCTGTTACCTCTCCACTTGCAGGCCATCACAAACTGAGTTTAGAACAATGTCCTAGCAGCAAGAAGGAGAAAGATGAGATGAGTAAAGTACCGTACCAATCTGCTGTGGGCAGTTTGATGTATGCCATGGTGTGCACTAGGCCTGATATTGCCTATGCAGTTGGAGTTATTAGCCGGTTCATGACAAATCCAGGTGAAGCTCACTGGAATGCAGTGAAGTGGATTCTCAGGTATCTCAAAGGTACTTCTGGATTGTGCTTATGCTTTGGAAGCGGTGATCCTGTATTGCAAGCCTATACAGATGCAGATTATGCTGGTGATGCTGATTCTAGGAAGTCTACTTCTGGTTACCTGATGACTTATGCAGGGGGAGCAGTGTCATGGCAATCAAGATTGCAGAAATGCGTGTCCCTGTCAACCACAGATGCTGAGTACATCGCAGCGGTTGATGCTTGCAAGGAAGTTCTCTGGATGAAGAACTTCTTGCAGGAGTTGGGAATGAAGCAAGAGAAATACGGTCTGTTTTGTGATAGCCAGAGCGCTATCTACCTTGCCAAGAATTCAACCTGCACTCTCGAACCAAGCACATTGATGTGAGATATCATTGGATTCGAGATGTTGTGAATTCCAAGATGGTGCATCTTGAGAAGATCCATACCGACAAGAATGGCTCGGATATGATGACCAAGACATTGCCAAGTGAGAAGCTACTTGTATGCTGCAAGGTAGCGGGCATGGCGATGCTCCCCACATGAGTTGGAGGGGGAGATTTGTTGGGTATCCTCCTCATGTGGGCTGTGAGGAGATGGCCATTTGAAGCCTCTAAGGCGGCCCAAACAGGTGCAGAAGCCCAAGGCCCATTAGGGTTATGACCAAGGGTCATTTTGGGCATTGTGCAAGAAGGATGGGGGATGTTAACCCTCCCAACCAGCCTCCACCAAGGAGTGTGACGAAAATCAGGATAGCCTCCATTGGAGAAGAAAACCAAGAGAGAAAGGGAAGAAGAAGAAGTTGAAGGAAGAAGCTTAGATCAAGCACGGGCCCTGCCCACAAGGTTGTGACGTTCAGATCCACTACCTTGTCTCCTTCAAGCTGTGATTCCACCATCTTTGGTGAGATTGTTCCAATCCCTAGATCTTGTGCCCCAAATCTTGTTGTAAGAGATCCCCTAGTGCTCTCTAGGGAAGAACCTGTTGTATCCTGCTCTGATATAGTGGAAGAAAATTTGGGTGGCTTCGGCCCGTGGTTTTTCCTCTCACCTTGAGAGGTTTCCACGTAAAATCTGCTGTCTCTGTGTTGATGCTTGCTGCTGTACTTTCGGGCTGAGGACAACTAATACTTGTACTAGCTGTTTGCTGAAATCTGCTAGTACTTGTACTAACTGGCTGCTGTTTGCAACTAGGACATGTCCTAGGTTCAGGTTGAACCTAGTATCTCCGTATATGTTGGATGCATACGTTTGCTTCCGATACGAGCAACGATCCGCGAGTTAGTACATCAGTGGTGCTGAAGTTTACATTTATTCCGCTGCGTATTTTCAGTCCACGATTAAGTTTGTACTAATCTCCATTAAGGGTTAATTGGTGTGCCCAGTTTTCCCAGCACATGCATGTACAGGAACATCATATACATACTCCATTACTAGATCATGATCATTCATCGTGCCTTTCTTGGTCTCCACCGATGGCTATATTTTTCATAATAATACTACCTTCGATCCGCTTTATGTGTCGTGGAACATGTGCTACGCTAGTACAAAATTACTGCACAGCTGCCGAGACTTGTTACGGATCAGAGGAGTATCATTTCATCCGATATACTCCGTCCTTGGCAGAGGAGTATCGTTTCATTCGATATACTTGGTAGGAATTAGATGATTACCACATGTCCACAACACCTGTAAGTTTTATTACTTTATCATCCTTTTGTGATTTTTAAGACCATCTCCAACGGCGTCCTCGATAGGATATCCAGATACCCGTAAGTATTGTCCGGACCAAAAGCTTAGCACAAGCAAATTTTGGTCTTGATCATTTCACTTGAGTTAGAAGATGACGATCCTACACAGCTAAGTTGAAGCACGTTTCCTAATGGCACTTGAACACTCTCGTAAATTGCTCACCGGTGCTAAAATCTTGAAAAAAAATGTAGCACGAATCCTAAAGCAACGTCACTTCCACGGCTCCACGGTCCAGCCTTCTAACGGAGTACCCGTTTTGCACCCGCAGACCCGCTCCTCCATCTGGGGCACCTAAACCCTTCTGACCTTCTCACCCCAACCCCCACTCGGCCACCGCCGCCGCCGTCCTCGGTGAACAATCGCCATGTCACCTGCCGCCGCGGCCGCTGATGCCGCCGGCCCACGCGACGGTCGCATCCGCAGCTACGAGGACTTCGCGCGGGTGCACCAGTACCTGCTGTCTGCGGCGGGCATCCCGCCGTCGCTGCACCGACGGCTGTACCGCAAGCTCGCCGACGAGGTGTTCGACGGCGGGGAGAAGTTTTCCGTTGAGCCCTGCGAGGGAGGGAGGCAGCGCCGCCTGGTGCTCGCCTCGGAGGAGCCGCTAGGGAGGGACTCGGACGTCTTCCTCGTCGACCACGCGTGGACCTTCCGCCTCACCGATGCGCTCAAACAGGTGAGCGTCGCCTGATTCCTGCTACGAATTGCTCGCGGTAGCTTACACGGAAGCAACTACTTGGCTGTTGTCTAGTTATTGACTCTGTTTAGTATAACCATTTCGTTTGGAATTTGTGCTTTTGATATCGAGGGGGTTTCATGCCGTGCTATTACCCATTTTGCTACATTGGCTTAGTAGAAATTTCAGCTGAATTTGTTGATTGTTGATGATTTTACACTGTAAATTAGTTACTTCCATTAGTGAAGTGAGTGGCGACTAGCATTGCATCCAGTTTAAGATGTTCTAATCTGTTCTGTTAGTCTACTCTGTTCAGAGCATTTTTGTCATCAATTAATGGTTACAGATATGTACTGTTTTTCTTCCAGTCAACTACCATTCAGTTACAGAAATTTTGCCCTGTCATGAGTGATCTCATGTTTGAATGTTGGTGATTTGTAGTTACGGGAAGTACCAGGACTGGCTGAGAGAATGGCAGCGCTAATGTGCGTCGATCTGGACAGGAGGACCGAGGTCGAAGAGTCAGATGAGCAGGACAGTGAAAAGAGTGGGAGTCTGGAGCATGTCTTGCAGGTGCTGGAGAAAGAGAAGACTAGAATCCAGGAGAGGGGAAGTGATTTTGCAGCATGGCTGGAGCTTGAGGAGCTCGGAATTGATGATGATATGCTAGTAGCATTGGATCTATCTGCAAATTTTCCGGTCTGACTCCTCTCCACATATTCATGTTATTAGTTGATGTTGCCTGTATCACATAGTAATAGTAAGTCTGGTCGATCTCATGTATTTATATGTTTCTGTGTGTACGATTCCATGCTTTGGTATTTCAGGAGAAGAAAGAACATGTTTTCTTCAAAATGATAAAGCTCATTTCACAAGAAATTAAGAACTTTTATTTATAAACTTAAGTGCTTGTCAAATGCTACAATGTGGTTTGTGACCTCAATATAGCATTTTTTGAACATTCTGTGTTAGTTATCGGAATCGCTGTTTCTGAATGATCTATGCTTGGTATTTGATGTTTTCCTGAAACTGTTCTTTCCTTTGTTTCTCACTAGAATCTGGTAGCCCTCAACCTATGGGGAAACAAGCTGCAGGATCCAGAAAAAGTGTTGCAAGAAATCAGGAAGTGTGGAAGGTTGAAGGCACTTTGGTTGAATGAGAACCCTATCCTTAACCAATGGTCAGAATTGTGCTTTACATGTTTTTTTTTACCTATTTTGTAAGCTCTCCTAGTCTCCTGTGCATATTTTTTCATGTTCTTAATTGGTTATAGGTCAAACTACGAAAACAATTTAATGATCCTGATGAATGAGAATTAAGACATAACTACTTATTAGCCTTCAAATGATGCTAGTGATTTTCAAACTGTAGCACTGCTGCAAATCATAACCTAGAAGATTCAACTTGTGTATTCATCAAATGGTTGGTCTGGCATGATAAATTTAAATAAGGATGGAATATATCTAAGAATTTGCTTATTAAAAGGAAGAAGTAAACTTGCCTAGCGCCTGTCAGATCTTGGCTCATTCATTTTCTGAGTTCTTACAGCTGAACTCCATGTTTGGATCTTGTTGTATGGATGGTTTGGTAAATATGGCTTGTGATAATTCGGGGCATAGGAGTGAATTATCTGAAAATATCCTGAGATTGTTTCATAGTATTTGGTCATGCTGCTGCCTGCATTGGTAAAAAACAACATGATAGATATGTGCAACTTCTGAGCTTAAGCCTTTAACAATATAGCAAGTGAACATCACTCTGGCTAATGAACATATTTCGGAACTCTATCTATGAAAATGATACGCCTTTCCATGGCGTATTCTTGAGAAAAAAAACATATTTCGGAACTATTTGTGATATCTATTTCAGGAACATTGTTGTAAAATCCTGTTATTTGATTCTAATATTGTTTTGGTGTTCGACAGTGTTGACGAAGGTGTTCTTGATGCTCTTCCTGAACTGGAAATCTACAATTCACATTTTACAAGGAGTGCTAAAGAGTGGGCTTTAGGTTTTTGTGGAGATATGGTTGGAGCAGAAAATCCCTGTTTGTGTGTGGAAAGCATATCATTGGAGAACATTGTGACACTTGACCTTTCTGATAGGTCAATCCACAAACTACCAGAGGTAAGGTACTCAACGTCTACAGTTAGTTCTTTATAATTTAATAACATTATTTCACAAAAGTTTAGGTGTATCATCTTGCTCGAGTTTAAGCTATCTTTTTGTCAGAACTGTACAATCAGAAAAAGGTGAACCGCTCCTGACAGCTTTCCTCTCTACATTTTTTATTTCTCAGGTGTTCTCCTCTAGTAAACTATCATCTGTTTCGAACTTAAACATCCGTGGCAATCCTTTGGACCAAGTGTCTGCTGCTGATCTCTTGAAGTTATTTTGTGGATTTACACATTTACAAGAGTTGGAGGTATTATTGACCAAACTTCATATTCTCTCGTTAATATGCTGCTATCTTTAGTTCTTGTCTTCTTTCTAGACTAGGACACATGCAATAAAGATATACATGGAAAAATGATTTATCTTTTCACAGGTAGACATTCCTGGCCCTCTTGGAAACAGTGCAATTTCCATTCTCGAATCTCTTCCCAATCTTACTTTGCTAAATGGTGTCAATGCGTCGAATATAGTAGAGAGTGGTAAGCATGTAGTGGATTCTGCACTTAAACCACGTGTTCCAGAATGGTCACCTGAAGATTCCCTTGCTGAAAGAGTTATTGGTGCAATGTGGCTGTATCTTATGACATACCGGCTTGCTGATGAAGAAAAATCTGATGAAACACCTATTTGGTATGCCATTCCTGCAACCTCTTTTCATCCTTTTCTGAAAGAGACAAAGAGTTATTGGTGTAATTTTAGTTAATGTGAAGTGAAATACTGCAGAAATTTGTGCAAAAAGAATCTTGTTAACATTATGACATTGACTAACACCTAGTGTTGGACTAGGGTTTTATGTAGTACTATAATTGTATAAATATACTCAGTTAGACCATTCAAGAAATATGTTTGTTTTAACTACTGGGCAACTAGAAACGTTGAGCTTGGACATGAAATACATATGCTTCTTTTGCACTATTATATTGATTTGTGGCTGGTTGTTTATGCAGGTATGTCATGGATGAGTTGGGCTCAGCCATGCGCCATAGTGATGCTCCTAACTTTAGAATGGCTCCTTTCTTGTTCATGCCAGAAGGAAACCTAACTTCTGCTATAAGGTATTGACGTTTGAATTGTAGTACTATGTTACCATTATTTGTTTTTTTACATGTATCATTATTTAGTTTGTTTTTACCTGTACCAATATTTAGTTTGTTAATATCCAATAATTTTCAGTTACACAATTTTGTGGCCTATTTGTGATGTTCATACTGGAGAAGAATGTACCCGAGATTTCTTGTTTGGTATTGGTGAAGACAAACAGCGTTCAGCTAGACTTACGGCTTGGTTCCACACACCAGAGAGCTATTTTATTCAGGTGCTTTTTGCCATGTCAATACTAACTTTTGGGGGATTTGAGATGTACACGGATCGATCAATAGCCTTATGTTGTTCTCTCTTGCTTTCTGGCTACTTCGTAGGAATTCAGAAAGTACCAGGAGCAGCTTGAATCAACTAGTATTTGTCCTTCTACAAAAGAGACACCTTCAAGCAAAAGTGTACGTCCAAGTGATGGCCGCGCACTTCGAGTATTAACTGATATAACCCAAGTCGAGGAGTTCTTAACACGTCCAGAGTTTGTTCTCAGTAAGCAATGCTCTGTCCTGCTATATCATATATCTGTATTTTTTTCAGAAGGATTGACAAGTTAAGATGGAAATGGGCTCTGGCTATTATTTCTGCAAAGATGTCCCCTTGGGCTTGCAATCCTTTTCCTTTACTTTCATCACTTTTCTTCTTTTTGTTGGAATGTTTGTTCATGTGGCCCTGCAAAGAGTTGTCACAGCTTTTTTGTTTACCTAAGGAGTTAAATAGATAAATAAATGTTATATCTTTTTTCTGATGTAGTGTACACCTCATGATGGCACCCTGCCATCAATATAGTTTGCTACTCAAGGAAGCGAGCCTAGCTCACTTGTTGTGAGAGTGGATGTAACCCAACCACCTGGGTTCAAGTTATTTATAATGAAGGGGTTTCCTTTTCAGTTTTCTTTTGAAAAAATATAGTTCACCACTCAAGTTGTAAATTATGTTATGACTTTGGTGATA
Organism: Poa pratensis; assembly: GCA_947311845.1. Classification (NCBI taxonomy): domain Eukaryota; kingdom Viridiplantae; phylum Streptophyta; class Magnoliopsida; order Poales; family Poaceae; genus Poa; species Poa pratensis. The sequence goes on from CAMZMU010000054.1 coordinate 14,260,384, forward strand.
TATCTAGTAGTTTACTACGGAGTAAAACAGAAGTTGAGCTAATAATTTGAATGCCACTTGGTTTTATTGGTTCTTTTGATATGCTTGTACAGTCATGGTGATTCATAGAGACTAGGAGAGTTTACAAAATAGGTAACAAAAAAAACATGTAAAGCACAATTCTGACCATTGGTAAAGGATAGGGTTCTCATTCAACCAAAGTGCCTTCAACCTTCCACACTTACTGATTTTTTGCAACGATTTTTCTGGATCCTGCAACACTGATTTATTAGCATCTCTTTACATCTATTGTGTTCTCGTGCAGCAACTGATCCGAAGGATGCTGACATCATCTGGCTAGGTGCGCAAGTTGATCCAGAATTAAAGAGTTCGCTAGGTCTTACAGACGAACAATACACAAATCAATTTCCTTTTGAAGCTTGCCTGGTCATGAAGCACCACCTAGCAGATACTATCCACAAGGTGAGTGCTAATGAGCTCTTTGGTGTATACCCTTCTTTCTGGAAAACCTTTGGCATAGCTTTGCTTGGCAATCTATATAAGTGCTTTCAGTTCAGTACCTTTGACGCTAGTGCCATCTGAAACTAAGATGAACTCCTACAGGCATGGGGCTCACCTGAGTGGCTTCAACCTACATATAACCTAGAGACCCATTTGTCTCAACTAATTGGAGATTATTGTGTGAGGAAACAAGATGGTATGGACAACTTGTGGATCATGAAACCTTGGAATATGGCAAGAACAATTGATACCACTGTCAGTGGCGATTTATCTGCTATCATCAGACTTATTGAGACAGGCCCCAAGATATGCCAAAAGTATATTGAGCATCCTGCACTTTTCCAAGGAAGGAAGTTTGACCTTCGGTACATTGTTTTGGTCCGCAGTATATGCCCTTTGGATATATTTCTTACTGATGTTTTCTGGGTATGACCTGAAAATTTAATGATACTTTATGAATCTCTGTGTCGATTAATTGATGATGATATCCAGTGACTCTTGTCCATCCAACTTTTCCTTTTTGTAGGTCAGGTTGGCAAACAATCAATACACTTTGGAGAAAACTAGCTTTTTTGAGTACGAGACCCATTTCACTGTGATGGTATGATCAAATTTCATTGAAAATATACACATTTTGGATATCACATCATGAATGTTAGCTGTGTAGATGATTGTTGATGTTGTATTCTCTCTCCTGTTATACTAAATCTGATTCTGTCTTGTAGCAGTATGGGAATCAGTCATCAAATTCTCATTATAATGCATGTTTTAGAATGTAATCTAGCTCCCTAATTGCTCTTCCCATCCAGAATTATAATGGAAAGATGAACCATATGAATACTCCAGAGTTTGTCAAGGAGTTTGAGAAGGAGCACCAAGGTTTTACAGCTTGCATTCCCTGTCATTTGTATAGTTTGATGTCTTAGGTTTCTGATTTATTGTTAAATTTTCAGTTAAATGGCTGGAGATCCATGAAAACATAAGGAATATGATAAGGCTTGTCTTTGAGTCGGCCTCAGCTGTTCATCCTGAGATGCAGAATACATTCTCTAGGGCCATCTATGGCGTCGATGTTATGCTTGATAATAATTTCAAGCCAAAGATTTTAGAGGTATGCCTTGACTACTTCCAATAACTCTTGTCCCCTCCCGCCTCGTCCCCCAACAATGTTCATACTATTCGGTAAAAGAACAATGTTAATGATACCTGTTTAAGATTGTGCATCATTATAGTGTTACAGTGCATGACCAGAACATAGTGCTTGTTCCATTAGAGCTAGAAAAGCACTTGGACTTGGGTATTACCATTGTATGGCCTGCTCAGTATGAAAGACTATATCAGTCCGTTGATCCAGATATTCTCGATGTAGCATTTTCTTTGTCCATTAGGCATGATAGCATTATTATGGTAACTGCTAAAGTGTAGAAGTTAATGTCTGAATCAAGATAGTAACTACCTCACCTCTTCACCATGAAATGCAGGTGACTTATTGCCCAGACTGCAAGAGGGCATGCGAGTATGACACGAGAGCTATCGTTGGAAGCCAGGGCCCCATCAGAGGCAGTGATTTTTTCAACACGGTGTTTGGCTGCCTCTTTCTCAACGATTTGACAAATGTGTCGCCTCTGTAATCATCTTATCAAATCTGTTGTAAGACCATTGTTCTTGCACCATGGTATGTACAAGACCTGTTTGTACGTTACACATCAATGGCATCCATGACAGGATAGACTCTTGAACTGTGATATGATCATGTGAATGGAGTTAATGTGGAATTTGCTTATGTGGCTTGGTAAAAACTGATATTTCTGACACTAGCCTTGCTTACTTGAGCTATACAATTGTGCCTGTTCAATGATACAATGTTATACCATTGCAACGGTTATGCAATAGGTTATCTGCAATTTTAGAAAGTTTGGAGAAAATGTCAGAAAAAAAGGCTTGTGTTTCAATGTGTTCTTGTAGGTTTCTAAGGGATTGCGAGCAGCAGTGGGTTGTAAAATTTGGAAAGCAAGCCTGAGCCAAAGTTTCAGCAAGCTGTAACCAAATGTTTCAAGAAGTGACTTGAAAAGAAAAGACTCCCTCAGAAGTCAAAAGTATGTGTCTCATGCTGGAAGGCAAGGCAACGCATAGCCCTTAGCCTTGCAGCTACTCACAACACAGTAACTTGAAAGCATCATTTGACAACTCTACAAAGCCTAACTACACATGAGCATGAGCCACGACTGCTTGCATACTGATAACTTAACCGCACCAAATCAAGGGCGACTGGAGGCGCGGCCATGAGCAGTACTATGGACGACAATGCCACTCTCGTCCCTCGAGCCATCCTTGCTCTCATCTTCCTCTTCATTGTCTGCAAAGCCGACCCGGACCTCCTCTTCGACTACTGCGTCGCTGACACGACGTCGACCGCCACCACCTTCCACTTCAACGGCCTGCCCTGCATCGACCCGGCGACGGCGTGCGCCGACCACTTCGCCACCTCGGCGCTCTCCCGGTCCACGGACCCGTCCGCCACGCTCTTCGGGTTCAACGTGACGCTCACCAGCCCGGCCACGTCCCTGCCGGGCGCCAACGCGCAGGGGATCGCCATGGCGCGCATCGACCTCGCCCCCGGCGGCATGGCGCCGCTGCACACGCACCCGCGCGCGTCGGAGGTGGTGCTCGTGCTCAGCGGCAGCGTGCTGGTGGGATTCGCCGACACGTCGTACCGGCTGTACACGCAGCTGCTGCGCGCCGGCGAGGCGTTCGTGTTCCCGAGGGGGATGGTGCACTTCATGCGCAACCTGGACACGTCCGCGCCGGCCGTCGTGCTCTCCGGGCTCAACAGCCAGAGCCCCGGCGCGCAGCTCGTGCCCTTCTCCGCGTTCCGGACGGAGCCGCCGCTGCCGGAGGAGGTCGTCAAGAAGACGTTCAGGATCACCGGGCAGGACGTGCAGAGGATCCAAAGAAACCTCGGCGGATCTTAGGAAAAAAAAATTATCTGCTTGCATCGATTTAGCGTACTTTCAACCTTATAAATTCAGGATGTGCAGAGTGCTTAATGAAAATAAGTGCTTAATGAAAAACGGGTTTATTTTCGCAAGCACCTCCATAAGCACCTTGCATTGTACATGCCCTAAGAGAGCTAGGTATTAGAGTACTTTGTTGTACACCTGGCCTCGGTCCAGCTCCTTCTCATAGCACGATGTAGTAGGGAGCAGATAAAGGAGAGAAAAAGGCAAGGGGGGAGCGGAGATGAGACAACTGCTAGAGTGGGGGGCCTTAGTGGAGGTGAGAGCGCCAATGGAGATGAGGATGGTCAGAGAATGTTGTATTCAAGAGAGGAAATTGAGTGTATTTGGTTATTTGGTGGGTGATGTGGGTGAGAGAGGGAGTATCCCGTCATGTTTTTATCCCTCCTCTTATCCTTTTGATTTTGTTTGTGACCCTTGACAGAAATAAATTATATTTCACCACCTACTTCCTATGGTGTTGTGGTCACTGGATTGTTGTTCTCAGGAGTGTTGTTAAATTAGTCTTCTTCTGCTAGAGAAATGACCGGAGAAGAAATGTGTGATGCAGATGAGTAGGTGCGCATCATGTGATTCTTTGTTGTATCCATGGTCACAGCAGGAAGGGGTGTCTTGTCGAGCCACCCTCCATATTTTTTAGGTAGGAAAATTTGTATATTTCTAGTTTGTACATTGTGAAAACTGCATACATATTAATCCATTGGGTTTTTAATCTGAGTGTGCAATTTACGTAAACCTTCATATGCGAAAACCCAAAAGTGTCTCGGGATCACTTGATCCCTTTAAGAAATAAATTGCACTCATAAAAAAATTCAAAACATAAATCCACATGATCCCAGGAGCCAAATGTCCTCATCACTTCGTGTCTGCATTTCATTGCCATGGCACTGTGATTGTATTGTTTATATGTTTATGAAGTATGCACGGACCGAATCCAAGTTGCGCCAATAGAATTGAACATGCTAATCTTTTGCATCCAGCTACTCAATGTGTAGTTCTATGCAACGAAAATTATTTCAACTGAATTTCATGACCCGCAAGACTTATAAAACACCTCTATATGGATGTTCTCTTGCAACATTCATACCCTTTCTAGCCTTTACCCTCCCATCGGAAGTTCACAATGCAGAACAGATAGAGTTGAGATCATATAATTCAAACTTCAAGTGCAACCACATCGAACGCCTTTGGTAGCGTCACCACTCGTGGCACATTGATTTTGCTCCTCCTCCTCACCGCCTTCGTAGCCACCATCGAATGCACCGAGAAATCTCGGTTGTGTATGGGGGGCGTGGAAGCACCTCCACACAGCTGCACAAATATTTAGCATTAGGCTGAAGTTCACCGGCGATTATTTTATGGGCTGCATGATGCAAGCCATAGACCATTTCACGTTCTACATCATCAAAACTCAAGGAGAGGCAACTGGCTTCACCATGAAGTGCATGGAGGCCGAAGTCTCCTGTTTCCTGAGCTATGGTCGATTTTTTTTTTGGTTACCACCAATATCTCGAATCCTGCAATCCTACATTTAAAAGAAAGAGAGGCATCTTGTCTTACGATCCCTTTTCTCAAAGAACTCTCCAGATATTTATATAGTGCCACATTCAATGTAGTCACACACTTTGTCATTTAGTTAGTTTTTCTTCACACATTTTGTAAGATACTATAGGAAATGAGATGCAAATGCATAACAAAGCCATGCCTTTATGATTCTAGTTTGTCTATTCATCTTATATTTATCTTTGCTATTAAGTAGAGTACAAAAAATTCGCATTCATGCGCTAATTATGTAAGTTTTAGTTTGTTGCATGTACAATGGTAGAGGAGTCCGGTCTTCTCTTAACCCTCCACGTTATTTAGAGAAGGCAATAAATATGAGGTCCTACAATTTGTTATCTCTTACCATCTTAGCAATTAATGACCATCAATTAAATTTTAGTGTGAAATTATGTTAATAAGGGAATGATTATGGTACAATGAAGAAAATGGCCTTCTCTTAATTTTCAATTTTTAAAATCATCCCTTAACTAAGCGAAGACAACACACTATTTTTTCGTTCTCTCCCTCCAACTGAGTCCAATTTAGCATATCTAAGGGAAGGTTGATGTCACCCCATTGTAAATACCCTCCTAGGAATAAAAAGGAAAGCCACATCAATACTAATTAATGCAGTTTCATTTTTCTTTTATTGCATTATTTGTTTGTTTGAAACTTTTCATGTCACGGTGTGGGTCATAACATTATGTTCGTGTCGGTATTTTTTTTTTAAACATACAATCATACCAATTGAATCAACCTATGGTTAGATTGCGAAGAGATTGGTTGTACCCCTAACCCATCAGAGTTCAAATTCTTATTTTAACACATGCGTGTCTCATAAAAGACGAAATATTATTGGGAAGCGAGTTCCCGTCGATAGTAAGACGTATGTGATGACTTTGTCAATCTCAAGACCAGGCCGCCAGAGGTAAGATGTGCGTGTTTGTTCATAGAGGAGTGTATACACGTGTATGTGAGCGTATGTGTTTGCACCGTCTTTCGGAAAAAACGGGGGATAGAAAATATTTTTTTTACCGTCCATCATATTAATGGTGGAACATCATTCTTTTAGCATTTCCCCCAATATATTTTCTTCTAGAACCACGCACGAGTGCTGCATGTAGTCTCCCAATATATACATGTTTTGGTTTTACGAATAAGTGTAATGTTTATTTGTTCTACTGATTTCTTGCCAAACAAAGAGAAATGAGAAGAAACACAAGCAGTTTTGTTGTGACCTAAGTAAACATCACATGAACACATTGCCCACGACGTACACATTCACACAATAGCTAAACAACATCTCTATACACAGATTACATATTATCCCGTGACAACACACGGTTATTAAACTAGTACTGATACATAGTGACACCCAAGCACGTCATACTGATGTACTCCAAGACACGCCGTGATCATTCGGTTGTCAAGATTTCAGGACTTCCGGACGTACGGCAGGCAAAGCTTCATCCGCACGGTGCTGGAAAAACAGGCGATCTACCGACGATAGGTTTACAAGGTTGCGGCTGGCCGGCACCTCACGAACAGTGGAACACGAGGCAATCGCACGCAGTAGAAAAGTTGGCCCATCGCTTTGTCCACAAAGGGATCGATCTCTCCCCGCCACCTTTCTACTCTCATCTCGGGGGACACCGCCAGAAAGCGGCAAAGAAAAGTCGAGGAATACGACGCCATGGACAAACTCGACCAGGAGCTCGTCCTCGTCTTCGTCTTCTTCGCCTACGCTACCGATCCTTCCGTTCCGTTACCCTTTCGTCGTTCTCCTTCTCTCCTTTCGTGGCTGCCGTTCCGCCATGTCACGCGGGTTCGAGGACTCCAGCAGGGTGCGTACGTCCACTTCCTGACGTGCATGGGTTGATCGGTGTTGGCAGTTGGTAGAGAAAAAATATGCTAGAAGTGCATAGTCTCTGAAGAAGTTGAACTCCTGGACGAATTCCCTCAACTGGTCAGAAAGCAGAGCGTCTCGATCTCCCTTTACCCTGCCAGGCATTTCAATCCTGTCTTTCGGGGAGCATCGGCAAAGGCAAACATTGTTCGCACCAGGGGCCAACTGAGAGTCAGACAAACTTTACCACCACAAGTTTAAATTACGACGTGGCTGCCGCCTGTCCGGTAAATATATGTATGAACCGTCAAAAAGGCAGTATAAACGTGATCGGCTCGCAGGCGAAATCAATCAAATCTTAAGAAAAGAATGGTCAATCTAAAAGGATGCCAAATTCCCAAATTCCTTGAAGTTTCCTAGCCGATGCGATGCGAGGTCAAGGAGTCGATATCTCTCTCGTTCGGTTTCTGTCATTTACTAGTACATCCTACGGTGTCTGAAACCAATCCGCTGTTAAATCTGATGAGGTTTTCTGCAGTGTGCAGCAGCAACAAGTTACCCTGAATACGTTGACTGTATATATGGTTGCACGATCGGATCGACGGCAAATGAGAGAGAGCACGACTTGTACACGATTTGCGTGTTTCATACGAGATAAAGAACAGAAACACACCGAGACAGTTCATGTGGCCACTGAACTCAATCGCGAGCCGTAGTTAAACAAGCTTGACAGCACGTATTTCAAGTTCTTGCTCCAAGTACAGATGTAACTTCTGACGGAAAGACAGGTACTCCTACAAGCATCAGCCACACACACACAAATCAGGGTCCATTCCAGGCCAAACTAAGAGCATCTCTAAAGCTATGGAGCCGTCGTTTTCGGTTGTTCTAGGTAAGGACCGATTCGTCAAGGGTTAAACTTCCTGTAACTCCAGAGTCCTATCTGTCTTCATCCCAAGTCTTGCAGACTCTGAATTTGTTTCTTCCTGTGATGCACAGATACGATGTCTTTGAAAACCTAGCTTGTAGTATATTCAGAGATTTCAAAACTGTTCTGTACACGTAATGTGATTGATCGATGTGAGGTGTGCAATTCTTCACCTAATCCCTGACGTGGACGTCTTGGTTACACCGAGCAGGTCGCCTGACAGAGATAGGAAGCAAACAGTGGTTAAAAACCGTATGAATAGGGCTCAACTTTTGATAGGCTTCAACTTGAAAAATCGTACGACTTCTGAATTCTACGAGGAATTCTAAAGGCAGTGCTATTTAGTTTAGCCTGATTTTTCCCCGTTGACACGCTAAGCTGCATAGAGCCATTTCAACTTAATGTTTCTAATTTGGGGGAAAGATACCTAATATTTTGTTTGTTAGTTGTTGACTAAATATATACACGCATGGAATCGTTGTGTTTTGATCGATTACATTCTGCAGCATAAGAAGTAGGTGGAATGAAACCCTAGGAAAAAAATAAGCACTGCTCTGAATCTAGAATGACACCTTTCTTTTTCCTAGAAAAGAAGAGGGAACGGAATGGATATAATTTGGTCTAGAGCTGAAGCTAGGCATCTATATAGTCGGCAAAAATAAAGGCTAGTTTAGTCGGCAACCGAGCATTTAATCAAGTTGTCAATCAGGCTAGTCATGCCTGAAGAAGCTAAAGTAATTCCCAAAAGTAGCTTGAGAAAGTTGTGGTTGGAACTTGCAACTTATCTGGCTATCTCCGAGTGACAATGGTTATACTGCTCATGGTCACGGGTCCAATCTACTCTTCAGCGAGGTGACCTTGGCCATCCCGATCGAGACCTTCTTGTCGCTTCTTCTACGGTTCCAGCCCGTTCGATCCTTCTTGTTCCTGGAAGCAGATAATGCAGCCAAAAATGTACACACGTTCTAGATGGATGCCAAGGAGTACACAGCGTCAATCTCCTGACGCGCATGGTTGTTGTCATCTGCAGAATCTAAGGTGCGAAGAATCGATAGCAACGTCCAAGTCGCGGGTATTGCATGGCAGGAAGAAGTAGGCGTAGATGATGAGTATGTGGACGTACGGCTGCAGCTAAAATTTGAGTCTGAAATGGATCGGGAATTCAGGATAGCCCCACTCGAATCCAAGTTCTGGAGTTGGCATCATTCAGAGGCTGAAATGCTTTGATCAGGACGCGTGTACCTGCAAATTGCAATGCATGCACACACATCACTGCTGAAAATGGCACACAATCTCAGCATGTACCTTTTGTCCTCAGGTACGCTCGTCAGAAACCAAACCAGGACGAGCAAGACTGTCTGTTTCGGGACATTGTCATATGTCTGAAAAATGCCGGAGTGGATATCAGATAGTACTAGGTAGCTATTGTTAGGTGAAACAAGAGATAATCTGAGGACAAACGGGAGGATACGGAGTTGGCATGCAGGCCAAGTGGCTAACCAACCGGCGTTTTCACAATCAACTCAGTGATCGACTCACCAACCCTATTTAGCCCTCACTCTCACTCTCCCTCTCTCTCTCTCTCTCACCCAGACCGGCTGCTGCATGCTCTCAAAATCGTCCAAGTAAGTTAATTTACACAGGTCAATAGACTATTTGGACCTATCTTCTTAATCAGACAGAGACAATAAGATACAAAACGAATGAAGAACACACGCCAGTATGACTTTTTGTTCTGCGAGTTACACGCCGGTCTGACTCGTCGACGTGCAACTGCCAGGAAAAAAGATGGTACAGTATCGTTTTCTACTTCTAGGGGGGCGAAGGTCAGGGACGCCGGTTTTTCTCGTCGAGGCCGAGGCCGTGATCGGCCGCCGGCGGTCGGGGTTGCGCGCGGGCGCGGTGTCCTCTGTCCCATTGTATTTTGTACGACGAAGTGTACGTGTCGTTGTTGGAGCGCTCTTGCCACGCGCTCGGAAAGAATTGTAATGAGTAGAAAAAGGAGCTGTATGTATTGGACCCTACACTTTCTATGAAAATCCTTAACGTGAACCATGCCCTGGTTTTGGATACTCCCTCGGATACGTTTTTAATGTCGTGGAGAGAGACCTGGAGTAGTGCAAATGCATAATATAAGTCACGACACTTAATTAGGATCAGAGGGAGTAGTTGTTTTTGCATTATTTCATACTAAACAAATAATGATTTTATTTTTCTTATGGACTAGGGCTTGCCTAGGTCTCAGGCGACTGAAAATTAGTAAATTCTCAGTCGACCTGCCACACGTACGTCCGTCTAACTCGTACTTCTCTTTGACTCGCCTCAGCGTGGTGTATTGATACGTCTCAAATTTATCTATAATTTTTTATGTTCCATGCTGTTATTATACCAATTGCTACATGTTTTATTTACACTTCATAGCATTTTTATGCATTTTCTGAGACTAACCTATTAACAAGATGACGAAGTGTCAGTTCCTGTTTTCTGCTGTTTTTCTCTTTCAGAAAAGCTAGTCGCAAAATATTCTCGGATTTGGACGAAAATCAACGTGTGCAAATATCTCATCGGAAGACTCCAGAAGCCAGAAGGGGAGACGGAGTGGGGCCACGAGGCAGCCACGCCACCCTAGGGCGCGGCCTAGGAGGGGGTGGCGCCCACCCCTGGCGTGGCCGCCTCGGTTGCCTCCCGACGCCGCCCTTTCGCCTATATATTCCCGATGTCCTGAAAACCTTAAAAACACCGATCATATTCCACGAAAAGTTCCGTCGTCGTCGCCGTCGTCAACCCTAGATCGGGAGGGTTCTGAAGCTCTTCCCGGCACCCTGTCGGAGGGGAGATCCTCACCGGAGGCTTCTACACCGCCATGCCTGCCTCCGGAGTGATGCGTGAGTAGTTCATCCTTAGACTACGGGTCCATAGCAGTAGCTAGATGGTTGTCTCTCCACCTTGTACCTCCATGTTTAGATCTTGTGAGCTGCCTAACATGATCAAGATCATCTTATTGTAATGATACATGTTGTGTTTGCTGGGATCCGATGAATATTGATACTATGAGCAAGTTGTTTATCAATCTATCTATTTATGTTGTTTATGATCTTGCATGCTCTCCGTTGCTAGTAGATGCTTTGGCCAAGTAGATGCTTGTAACTCCAAGAGGGAGTATTTATGCTAGATAGTGGGTTCATGCCTCCAGTAATCTGGGCTCGAGATGACAGAAACGACTAAGCTTGTGGATATGCTGTTGCCACTAGGGATAAAACAATGATGCATTGTCTACGTGTCATTTGCATTGTTTACATTACACACTTTTCTTCATACAATAATCTGTTGTTTGCAACTCAATACCGGAAGGGGCGCGGATGCTAACCGGAAGGTGGATTATTTAGGCATAGATGCGTTGGATAGCAAGTCTATGTACTATGTTGTAATGCCCAATTAAATCTCATAATAATCATCTTGTCATATATTGCATTGTCATGCGCTCATTATTTGTTAATTGCCCAGCTGTAATTTGTTTACCCAACATGTTAGTTATCTTTTATGTAGAGACACCACTAGTGAACTGTGGACCCCGGTCCATTTCCTCATACTGATAAAACCACCAACTGCAATCATTTGTTCTCTGTTACTTTCTGTACTCATTGCTGTTTTTCACACAATACGTTTAATCCTTTGTTTTCAGCAAGCCGGAGAGATTGACAACCTCTCTATTTCGTTGGGGCAAAGTAGTTTGCTTGTGTTGTGTGCAGGTTCCACGTCAGTTGCGCCGCTGACAACCTTCTGAAGAAACTCCGTGTCCTCCTGATTCGATAAATCTTGGTCATATTTCAACGGAAAACTGCTGCTGCACTACATCATACCTTGCTCTTGGGGTCTCCCAACGCACGTGTGTTGTCACGGTCAACAAGCAGATCTTCAAGTGCTGTTGCTGGGAAGTAATAAAACACTCTACCGTTAACACGCCATCATGTATCACGTGTTCTGATCGTTCTTCTCAACCTATTCGCATATAGCAGTACGGCCCAGCTACAAGGCCCACGAACGAACCAACCAAAGCAAGCCATGAATGAGTTTGTTCGTACTTATAAATTTGTATGTATGTATGTATGTATGTTTTGAACGGAGAATTTTTTGAAAATTTAAACAATATATCAAGTGAGATTAGAAATTTTTTGTGCTCCCAAAATGGAATACTTTAGTGCATGAGTTGCAACTCAAAAAAGGGTGCGACTATTTCTAGTATGACCGAGAATCATTTTAATTCTCGACTCCAACAAATGTCAGTTGAAACAAACTCTTAGCTAGCAAAAACCACACAAATTCTCAATTACAACCCACTTGCAACTGGAAAAGACTCAGTTTCAACTCATTTGACAATGAAAAAAACTCAATTACAATTCACTTGCAACTAGAAAACAAATTTGACTGCACTTAAAAAAATTAAAAACTCTCAGTTGCAACCCACTTGCAACTGGAAAAATCCGACTTGTAATTGGAAAATGCTCAACCCAACCATAGTTAGAAAATCTCAGTTGTAACACAATTACAACTCAAAACTAACTAGAACAAGCAACGATGCAAATCTGAGTTACAACCACACACGCTGCCAGAGAATTTCAGTTGCGGCTGCTACTGGATAAAACTCAATTGCAACCCACTTATAACTGTAAAAAATCCACTTGCAACCTACTTGCAAATTGACAAAAAACTCAGGGGTGCAACTAGACAAAAAAACATAGTTACAACCCGGTTGTAACTGGAAAAAAATTCAGTTGCAACCGACTTGCAACTGAAAAATCTCGCTTGCAACACACTACAACTGGATAAAATCTCAGTTGCTCCCCACTTGTAACTGTAAAAAATCCCAATTACAATCCACTTACAAATGGAAAAAAAAACTCAGTTACAACCTACTTGCAACTATAAAAAAACTATTTACAACCCACCTGCAAATTGACAAAAAACTCAGGGATGCAACTGGACAAAAAAAATCAGTTACAACCCTGTTATAACTGAACAGAAAAGTCAGTTGCAACCGTCTTGCAACTGAAAAATCTCACTTACAACAGACTATAACCGGATAAATCTAGTTTGCTCCCGACTTATAACTGTAAAAAAGCCCAATTACAGTTCACTTAGAAATGAAAAAAAACTCAGTTGCAACCCACTTACAACTGTAAAAAAAACCAGTTACAACCCGCTTGCAATAGGACAAAAAACTTAGGGGTGCAACTGGACAAAAAAAATCAGTTACAACCCAGCTGCAACTGGAAAAAAGTCAGTTGCAACCGACTTGTAACTGAAAAAATGTCGAACGAAACCTCCCATTCTAGCATTTCCCGTTCTATCATCTACCTATCAAATGGCACCGAGAGGAACGGAAAGACATGGGAGCACTTAAAAAAAACAAAGGGCAAAATAACTCAAAAACGAAAAAGGAAAAGAGGAAAGCGGACTAATGGGCCCATCAACCAACACCTAAACACGCAACACGCACAGCAAAATAAACATGCACAGTTCCTTATATTTAGCGATGAACTAGGCAAGCAGCTACTCAATAAGCTTAGGACGATCCACTAGGTATTGTAATGGCATAACTTGTGAACTTGTAGGGCCATAGGGATACTAAAATGGCAGAATTTGTGAACTAGTAATGCAAAACACAAATTCGGTGACTTAAAAATCGCCATAACAGCCTATTAGCAGGCAACTCTTAGGAAGAACCAGAGATTTAGGGCCTCTTTGAACTAAATGATTTGCACATGAATTTTGAAGGATCGAAATACTTCAGATTTTCACCTATGGTGGTTGTTTGATTTGTTGGATTAAATGCTATACGAATATACCTAAGAAATCATTTGCACTATTTCCTATAGGCAATCTAACACCCACTCATACGTCCTTTTAAAAATCCTTTGCTTTTCCTGTGACTTAATCAAACGAATTTTGGTTATGTAAATTCCTGTAGGATTGAAGTGTAGATGACAAAGCAATCATGCCTTTTCCCTATTCCTGCGATTTTACAATCCTGCGAATCAAAGAGGCCCTTATAATGGCATAACGTGTGTACTTGTACAGCAGGGAATGCATATCAACATGTGTAGTGACTTATAAATTTGGCATGATCTACATAGTAGCAGGCAGCTAGTGTCGCAGCATAGGATGAACCAGATGGGAATTATAATTGCATAACGCGTGAATTCTTAGAGAAGGTAAAGCCGATCAACATGTTCAGTGTTCAAAATTTGCTAAACCCCTCATGTACGTGGGCTGCCAGGACGCTCACGCGTACACGAGCGCCCGCATCTAAGGCTCGCAAGGAAAATCACAGAAACACGGATCTTGGAACTCCAAATCCAACGGCTATGAACGTGACTGAGATCTCACGAGTTCTCAGGCGACTGAGAACTAGCAATTCTGTATAAAATAACAAGCTGCAAAAATTTACCAGTTCCTATGAAAAACACAGTGGACAGTTCCTAGGGATGTGGCATTTTTTTATTTACAAATCATCCGTTAATTTTTTTGCCACGTCAGCAAACTACCGACCGCCGTCACGGAGTGACCAAAACGCTCTTCCTGACCCTTTTATAAATTCTGCAACTTCGTGACCAAAACGCTCGTGCGTGGCAACTTCCTGACCGCTTTTCACATTCTGCAACTTAATGACCCAATCGCACATTCTCAACAAATTCATGTGCTAAATTCACGTTCTGTGCGCGCGTGGCATACTTTTTTTACAAATCATCCGTTAATTTTTTCCTGCCACGTCAGCAAACAAACGATCGTTGCCACGGAGTGACCAAAACGCTCGCGCGTGGCAACTTTCTGTCCGCTTTTCAAGTTCTGCAACTTCTTCACCCAATCGCACATTCTGCAAGTTTTTGTACTAAATCTATGTTTTTCTCATTTTTTTTCTTCTAAACAATAAACCACTGCCATTTGATATTATAAGCATATTACAATACATTGATCACAACTCTCACCCTCACGAACATACTTGCCCAGGTGCACGCATATGGAAAACAGGAAAAGGTTGCCGAAGAAATCTTATGCTTATGCATGTTTACATGACATGTACACTTGTACAGCATGAACGGTACCGCTCCGGAGCTCACGACGAAGGCATGATCTTGATCACTCGGGTTTGCAAGGATCTTCATATTCTCCATACATAATCTCAGCCAAGCAAATTTGAAAACATAAGAAAGTCTCAGCCAAGCAAAAACGCCGGCGTCCCGTCATGCGTACGTCCGCCACACGATCCGTACGATATCTAGCTACAAGGCACCTAAGGTCAAGGTCTTGCAAGCGACCTAGCTCCATGTCAAGATGCATGTGACACCATCACCATTGCACCACACAGTCCAGAGGATTAAATCTAGCAACCTCATTTGTTTCTTTAATAAGCACAACAGAATTTCATGTGCTTGTCTTTCCAATATACAATAGCAGTACCTACTCCCTAGAATATTTCGCAGCTTTCTTAGGAGCTCCATTCAAACACATGCTCCTCTTTGTGTTTTTCTTCTGAAAGGTCCACCGGTCTATTGATAATTATCTATAACAACACAAAGAAACTTAAAAATATAAATTTGTTTTGGATTGCCCAACGACGACTACAACACTGTAGCGAGCTGAAGGCGCGCCGCCGTCATCGCCCCTCCATCACCGATAGGGGCATATCTGTGGGTGGGGGGGGGGGGGGGGGGGGGCACAGATGCGAAATAGTTTACACCATTTCGATTACACTTGTTCTCTAATAGTTTAAAGCAAATTTTAACACAATTTGTTAGAATTGTGAAGATATGTAGACCAAAATATACTATCTATAGTGTAATATTCACAAACTTTGAACCCACGTATTGAAGTTATATTGTTCATGTAAATTCTCGCACCACCAATATTATGTATCTAGATCCGCCACTGATCACCGGAGCCAGACAAATCGTATCGTAGTACAGCTTGTCGTAGTACATATACGAGAAGTCGTCATGCCAATGACCCCAAGGACCAATGCAGTGGAGTAACAACCAGCGTGAATGATGAGAACCCTGAATCGAAAGAGTCAGATGTACAACCACACCAACAAATATGAAAGCCAACTAGGTACCATCGTAGCCCCGATAGGGTGGATAGGACCTCTTCAGAATCGCTGCTGCCTCACCATCCTAAAAGACACTAAAACTCCAAAAAAAAAACATAAACACTCTCGCCGGTGAGAGACTGTTGTCCGCGCCTCACTTCCAAAACCCCATGGAGACGAGCCGGTGACATCGCCGGCTAGAGGAATATAAAATACAGATCGTCACCTCTGGTCGCCGTCTCTCTCCCGAGCGCGGGTCGTGCCGTCTCATTCGCTTTCATTCATCTTTGTGTTTGATGGCATGGCTGGAAGTAGGGGTGTAAACGGATCGGATCGGATCGGATTTTGCCTCTACCATATCCTTTACCATATTTTTTTCTCGGATTCGGATCGGATCGGATAATGAACGGTTGCGGATTCGGGGCGGATAGATATAATCACGGATTCGGAACGGAAACGGAGCGGATTCGGGGCGGAAAAAAATTAGTCGGATCGGTATGCGCAATGTACATCATCAACCCACATAACCAAAAACAATAGCTCAACAAGCGTAATAATCTAACAAAGTTGTACTCTATTAGTTTAGACAAATAGAACTAACTACAAATTGTGCTCCACAAAAGAACTTCACAACTCACTAACTACAAATTGTGCTCTATTAGTATAGACATTTCGGTAGAAAATCGGATTATTCGGATTATAACCATCGGATAATCCTAATTAATATTCGGATAATTCATATTCGGATGCTATTTTACATACCATATCCTATACCGTATCCGGGTGTTAAGTTCGGAATCGGATATCCTTATCCGGCAGATTCTTCGGAACCGGATATGGATTCTTTAAAACGGATTCGGCGACGGATTCGGTACAGAAATTATCCTATCCATTTACACCCCTAGCTGGAAGGCTAGGAGAGGGAGGCTCTCAAATTTGGTGCTCTGTCCTGTTTTCGAGTTTCGACACCGATCACATGGTTAATTCTTTAGCTAGCTAGATCACGATCACGAGGCGACTGACTTTCTTCTAGACGCACAAAGTTGCTAAAGCAATGGTGTGCCGAATGCATTGGTGCATCTTGATGCACAAAGTTTTGCTAAAGCGTAGACGCGCGGAGCCACTGATTAGCCGGGAAAGAAAAGATCTTGCCGCAACTGTTATTAGTGCACTCGCCGTATTAATTTATGGCTCTGGCGATCGAAGCAGGGATAACACTTTGGAAACCAAAAATATATTTTTTGAAATGATAGAAGTTGAGGCGAAAACAACAGAACAGAACACCTTTCTCTACCTAGGGCCTACGGTGGAGTATTTTAATGGAGGTGGGTTGCATGGAACTGTTGGATCACTTACTTGCAAACTACGATACGATGTGATCCATTAATTCGCGGTATGCATAAGCACTGCAAAGTTCAGATCGAGCTTTCCCTTTAACAGATCTTGTTCGGACTTACTTCTTTCCTTGCAAGTTTCATACAGTACATGGATATTCCGATTGTGTCGTCAGTACAAGTTGTTCACTGACAAGTACAGAAAGGAACAGACCTAAGAAGAAGTACAGAAAGGAACAGTATGTACAAAAGGTGTGCCGGCCAACACAGTAAGACATGCTCAATCGTACAGGGTCCATAAGCACAGTGAACATGGATTCTCCCAAAAGGTAGGCAAACTGAACAGTACTTTCTTTTCTACAGAAAATCAAGTCGGCAATTCTTTTTAGATACAAGGTTAAAAAGACCAACTTTAGATTAATAAAGTCAGCCGGTCATACGATACAAAGTGCTGAGAAGAATAATTACACAGCTTTACAAGGTCAAGCTAAAACAAAGGAGGTACACTAAGCCGAGCACCAACCTCTTTCGTAAAACGGCCATCCACCAAGAAGGACAAGATCGGACCACCAACGAAGGAAACTCGACAACATATACGAATCTTAACATCAGAGAGAAAAGCAGGAGACGAAAGACCAGAACCTTCAAAAGACGTCGAGCACGAAGGAGAGGATGCCGATCATCACAGCGTCCTGCTGCGGCCAAATGGCGCTTTCGATGTTTCCTCGTTGTGCCGACATGTTTACTCCGCCGATGCTATCAAGCCAATCTCGCTCCTGCTGTTGGTCTCGGATGTTGCCTACGTTAAAGTCTCTAGGCCCATTTTTGTTGCCTTGACCCGACCATAAGAAGCTCTTCGAATTGAGAACAACCGGAAAATGTGTTGCGGTGTTGCCTCTACCTCTCCATAGTTAGTGATAGGATTATGCAACCGATTCTCAAACAAGTTAGGAACGAGATTAGCCCGCTCAATTGCGACAACTGGCCCGACCGTTGCCTCTGCCTTGACATGCAGGTCGATGGGCGAACAACTTTCGTCGCTAGCCCACCGCAACACCGACACCGGTGATCACCAAATCTTTGCGTAAAATGGCCAGCCACCAAAAGTCGCAGGATCGGACCACCGCGTCGTTCGACGAGCAGAGCACTGAGAGCTGCATCGCCTCCATGGGAGAGCCTCCGCCAAAGCACATGAACAAGACAACACCACTTCAGAACAACATAAAGTGACAAATTAAAGAATCCATTTGTTGTTCTTTCTAGAGAAAACCAAGTTGGCCCTCTACCTTTTTCTTTTGTTGTTGCTCTTCTGTCCATGCTGAATCTCAATCCATTTGGTTCTCCCGTCGGTCCAATCTGAAACGGACACAGAAGTACGCGCACCATGCTTCCATCCGAACCGTCCGCCCCTAATCGGACGCTCAGCATGGGCCCGTGAGAACGAGCCTTTTCCCAGCTGCCGGCGCGCGTAGAAACCTTCCCCCGCGCCACGCCGCGCAGCGGGAATGGGTTTCCCGCGTCAACGATCCCGCCCAAGTCAAAAGCCTCCGCCCGCAAACCATCCGTCCGTCCATCCCTCACCACGTCACGCCGGACCAAAACCCGCCGTCGATCAGCCAGCACACACACCACAAAGGAGCCATCGACGCCGGCACCAGCGCACCACCACCACCCGTGTCCTCGTGTATATATATCCCGATACGGCCAAAGCAGCTGGCAGATAGCCCGCGCGCAGATCAACGCGCACGCGGACGGACACGATGGCGAGGTCGTCGTGGAAGTCGCTCTTCGGCTGCTTCAGCTCGCACTCCGCCGCCGCCGCCGCAGGCGCCGGCTCCGGCAAGAACAGCATGAAGAAGAAGAAGACGAAGGTGGCGGCGGCGGGGAGCAGCGCCGGCAAGGTGCGGAAGCCGAGCCGGTCGCTGCACGGGCGGATCTCCTTCTCGGACCTGAGCCTCAACGGCGGGATGGTGTCGCCGGAGGACCTGTCGCTGTCGCTCGTCGGCTCCAACCTGCACGTCTTCACCATCGCCGAGCTGCGCGCCGTCACCAGGGACTTCTCCATGACCAACTTCATCGGTGAGGGAGGCTTCGGCCCCGTCTACAAGGGCTACGTCGACGAGAAGCTCAAGCCCGGCCTCCGCGCCCAGCCCGTCGCCGTCAAGCTGCTCGACCTCGAGGGAAACCAGGGACACAACGAGTGGCTGGTACGTACCTCGTGCATTGTCTACTCCTCCGTCACCAAGAGTTATATGCAGTTATCTTCAAAAGCTTTGTTGAGCTGCTCTGAATGACCATGATCAGAGGTTTGAGTTAGCTACCGATTTAATCATCCATGATATACATGTATTGAAGCTATTTCTTCATTAAAAAACATTTTTTTTTAAATTGCTTGCACGATTTCTGCAACGGACGTCAACATGTACGTATTTTTTTTCCTTTTGAAAGGGAAATGTAATTAATTCAGGAAAGCATGACACAACTTCTTAGTAGAAGAAAAACTTTCCATTTTGCCGCAATAGATTTAGTGTTGTAGACTTATAGCACTTTAGATCAGTTTCCCGCATACCTACCTCTATTTGGTTTGTTTTTTCCATTACATATGCGATAATATTCCAAACCACTAGTCTTTTCTTACAAGTAGACGTTTCCTTGGTGTTGACATATTCTAAACTTCTGATCTTTCGAGAAAGTTTTAGCAGCTGTATGTGGATGCTAATTCAATGGAACAGTGTTGATTTGCTTACTTATCTCAAAGGCCTCGTTTGTTAGTTTATTAACCGTTTCAATGTTTGATTAGTTGAAAGCAAAACTAGTGAAATACAGTACGTTTACATTTGACTCATGGACTGCATGAAAATAATGTGTGAACGCTACGACTACGCAGACCGAAGTCATTTTCCTGGGGCAATTGAGGCATCCTAACCTCGTCAAACTGATCGGCTACTGCTACGAGGATAAGCAT
This sequence comes from Poa pratensis, assembly GCA_947311845.1. Classification (NCBI taxonomy): domain Eukaryota; kingdom Viridiplantae; phylum Streptophyta; class Magnoliopsida; order Poales; family Poaceae; genus Poa; species Poa pratensis. The sequence continues at coordinate 14,280,603 of CAMZMU010000054.1, forward strand.
AGGCTGATCGTCTACGAGTTCCTGACCAGGGGAAGCCTTGAGAAACATCTCTTCAAAAGTAAGTAAACAGACACACACAAAAAAACTCAACCTTTCTACTTACTTATAGGATTAACTTATATATATTTGGCAATGTTATTTTGCCTTTGTTTTGGGTGAAAAGAAAACGAGATATTCTTTTATACAAAGAGTTAAACACGTACGGAGGTCGCTGGCATGTGGAACAAACGCTTCCAAAGCTGAATTTATAGAGTAGTAACTAGTAAGTGGTATTGTGGCAAGTGTTAATCTTGCACACCACAAGAAAGGGATATTCCCAACTCCTGAGACAATGCTGTCGGATCGATATCTTTTTCGTCACTGCATCATTAAGCTAAAAGAGATTCCATCGATCGGGTCACACACACATCAATCCAACCGGTGGCTGCGGTTTTTACCAACCACTTGCTCGATCGTGTAGCTAGATAGATACATATGTTGACGGATGCAGCTAGTGGCTTTCCTTGCTCTGCACCCTTCAATTATCTTAATTTAATCAACGTGATCTCCTGTTTTTTCCCGATTGCTCAGAGGTCAGACTGGCTTTTAGACTTGCTGATGTGGTGTCCATTTTCTAGAGTTACATCAACTTTCACTTCCCTTGGCATATATACCTGGAGACGTATTGGAGAGATTTTCTGTCATTTTCTAGAGTCATTTTCTGTCATAACCACTTTGATATATATTTTTTCTTTCACACCCGGCATCTTCCTTTTGGTCTTGGTGCTATGTCCAGGCTTCTATTTAGTCGATGATTAATCGGAAGGTGGTATAGTGATAGGACACCCTGCACCAATTGTTGCCACTCTAGCTATATGCTTATTAGTTGTTTCACTTTAAATCTTTATGCAAAGTTGTTTCACTATACTGGCCCTCGCGATCCATCGTGTGGCTTCGGATAAAATATATACGTAGCTAATACACTCTCGCTAGTAAGTCAAAAGTTGCGGATTGTGCCGATCACGGAATTAGAGATTCATCTCCATTACAGTAGGGAAACGGACAAATAAAGATGCCCCATGCTTTATTAGTGAGAGCAACATGGTATCACTGAGAATTGAAATAGCACGCCAAGTACAGCAAACTAGTTCTTGGTTATTTTTACTATTAATAAACTGCCACCTTGGTTTCGTCATCTGATTACTAATTAATTCGTGCTCGTGATGTACATGCAGAATACGCTGCGTCGCTGCAATGGTCAACACGGCTGAAGATCGCCGTAGGCGCCGCCAAAGGGTTGGCGTTTCTCCATGAAGCCGAGAACCCCGTCATCTACCGGGACTTCAAGACCTCCAACATCTTGCTAGACTCGGTACGTACATGCGTGATCTCATCACCTTCATTATATTCTTCACCTATCTCTCCCAATGTTAGGACTTGGTGATTCATTCGACAGAGATTGATTATTATTCATATGAAGATGCATGCATGTCGTGTTGCTTATTCGCGACGAGTAAACTGCTGAAATTGTCAGGTTGCCAAATGCCAACTACTGAACAACGAAAAATGTTGACTACTACACTAGCTCACACCGCTGAACTAGACTGAGTCAGGCTTCGGTCTAATTCAACTATTGCAGCGAATCCGTAACTGACTCCTAGTGACTACATGCATGAACTGATGTGATCGATCAGTTTTTAAATTGGCAGAGTTGCTGGGTTATAGTGGAAGTCTGAGTGCATCCGGTTTGGTTCAGTTTATCCCACTGACTCTTAGCACTGCTACATCTACTGATCTACTCTAATATTGAAACATTTGATTGGATTGGCTTAGTCTGATACTCCAATTCAGACATTTTCGTGTCAATATTCAGCTCCAGGAATATCGTGCTATTTGGGTTGCAGCATCTTAAAATTTGAAATTTTATAGGATTACAAAGCCAAGCTATCGGATTTCGGCTAGCCAAAGATGGGCCGGAAGAAGACGAGACGCACGTCTCGACCAGGGTCATGGGCACGCAAGGCTACGCTGCACCGGAGTACATCATGACAGGTAAATATACAGATGAATAGATGATCCACAAATACACATTCACAGTCAACTCCCAAATTGTTAACATCCATCCATCTCCTTCGTACCTCCAGGCCATCTCACGGTGAAGAGCGACGTCTACGGTTTCGGCGTGGTCCTGCTGGAGCTGCTGACAGGGCGCAAGTCCGTGGACAAGAGCCGGCCACCGCGGGAGCAGAACCTGGTGGACTGGGCGCGGCCGTACCTGAACGACTCCCGGCGGCTAGACCGCGTCATGGACCCCAACCTCGCCGGGCAGTACGCCGGCACGGCGGCACAGAAGGCCGCGGCGCTGGCGTACCGGTGCGTGAGCCTCATCCCCAAGTCCCGCCCGCACATGTCCGCCGTCGTCGAAGCTCTGGAGCCACTCCTCGCCCTCGAAGAGGATGGCCTTGCCGGGCCGTTCGTGTACGTGGCGCCGCCTGAGAACGGTGGCAACGACAGCAGAGAGAGAGGTCATACGAGACGAGCAGGTCGGAGGAAGTCCGGAGATGCGGTGGAGTCTGTGGCCGTTTCCGTGGAGCGTGAGTGATGGTATGACCGTATGAGTAGGCGCGATTTCGAGCTCCCGCGCTCATCGAACAATTAATGGCGACGTGCATGGGTGGATTTAGGTTGCAATGTTTGTGGAATCATATATGGTCGCCTGACGTTGAGAGAGAAGAAGCTTGAAGAATTAATTAGAGATTGTGTATAGTAAGTAGGCCATTTCATATTCACACAGAAAGGAGTTTATTTGGAGTTTGTAGAAATAGGTGTTTGTTAGTATTTTTGCTTTCTTTGGAGTTTCATGAAATAGGTTGCTTCAGGGACTCGCCAAAAAGAGAGTATAAAATAAGGAAGCATATCAGTATATGTACGTGGTAATCCACTATAATTTTTTTGATACAGATCCACTATAATTGGTAGAAACATGACCAAGTTTTTAACCATGAAAAATACATGACACTGGATAAATAAGGTTGTGTGCATAATTTTCATACACAAGCCGGGGTTCTCCCCATTTCTAAAAAAAATGACATTGGATAAATTATTCAGATTAGCCCAAAGTGTTAAGTGCATCTCCAACGGTAGGCCTTCATCAGTCCTATGAGGGCCCGAACACGAAAATGGTCCACACCGCCCCCTCCCCCCCTCCACAGGCCTCCCTATTGGTCTAATGTGGCCGGACACGAAAATGGCCCCATCGACACCCCACCCCCCATTGGTCAGAGTGACCAGAAAAATGGTCCGTCAAACCCTTCATCTTTCTCCAACTTTCAAGGTCAGCCCGGGGTTGCCGGACACACTCACCACCTAGGAGCCTGACAGGCGGGCACCACATGTCAGTGGCCCGGTAGTGAGATATACTAAAGCCTACCTCTCCCGGCCCTTCCACATTCCCTTTCCGCTCACCACTCCCGTTCTAGCCGACGCCGCTGAAAATTTTAGCTCCCCTTCGATGTCGCAGACACCCATCCTCCGACTCCAGCAGCCAATGGAGACGACGAAGCTGAAGTAACGAGCGTTTGAGGCCTGGCCGGTGACGGAGACGACCCGAAAGGTGACGAAGACCCAGACGTCTTGGGACGCACGAACGCGCAAATGAGAGACATAAGGTTGTCGTCGTCCCATAGACGAGCCCAGTAGTTGTGGCACCGTTGCAACGACCGACATCAGCCAAGGGACCACCACCGCCGCTCGGTCGACAGAGCTCCTCGCTGTCTTCCCTAACCTACTTTGCAAAGTTGCCGCCGTCGTCATTTCACGATCATGTTTCCCTTTCCCTGAGATCGGCGAGACCCAGTCCACCGACCCCAGCGCCCCCTTATCCCCGATTGGCAACTTACATGCCCGGCATAGTAGCCTCGACCTCGACAATGCCAACTATAGTGAATTGTCGGTGCTCTGATGGGCACCACTCACGTCCATCGGCAATGCCACCACGTGAGGCCGACAATTGCTTAGTGATGGTGGCGCTAGCAGGAGAACGGGCACAATTTGTTCGACGAAATAATCTGACCCTTGGTGTAGCCACGAGGATAATAATCCTCAACCCAAATTGAGAAGGCCACAATCAGTGAAGGTTTTGGTTGTCGCATTCAACGATAACACTTAGTGGATCGTGCACTCTGCCTTGGTGTAGCCACGGAGGATAATAATGTGAGCCTAGTTTGCTATTTGGGGAGCTTGATGCCTCGAGATCTCTTCTTCTGGGAAGTGAACTTCGGAATGAATCTTCGCATCCAACGTGTGGTTATTTTTAAGCCCTTTTACTTACTTTTACCAACATCTACAATACTAATAATAACAAAAACATATATCATCGAAAAAGGTTTGCATAGTGAATTGGTACTCTAGATGTTTAACTTTTTCTGTAAACTCGGCCAAACTTCAAATATGCCGATACATTTTTCCTGCCTCCTCCCCTGCACACACACCTGTAATGGATGTTGCTCTTGACTGTTAATATATAGTTCACGCTGGCCTTGGCCCGCCGAAGTTACAGTAAAAAAATACATTTAAGGTTGAAGAAGCTACACCAGGGTTTCTGTTACCGGCCGAAATACCACGGTAACCGACCGGTAACCGGATTTACCGGCCACCCCCGGTATTTGTGTATCAGGAGAAAAATCCCGGAATATTCAAATTTGGACCAAATTCGTGCTCCCAAAATTTAAATTTGAAAGTGTTTTGATGTTTTGTGTTTAAATCCTAAATTCTTGCCGGAATTTTAGACCGGTAACCGGCCGGTATTTTCCGGTAACCACAGTTACCGGAAATACCGGCCCCCTCCGGGATTTTTTTTGAAACGGTAACCAAAACCTTGAGCTACACAAATCTGCAACATAGAACTTTAGTCGCTCTGCATGTATCTGTCTCTAAAGATGGCCCAAGCGAGGCAGAGGACGTTAGAGAGGTTGCCGGCCCACACGGTGCAGGTGGCAGGCCAGATTTCGTTGTGCAGATCCTGGAACAGAGCCGCCGTGTAACCGACGAGCAGGACCATCGGCGCGGCCAGCACGGCGGCGAACGCCGACCTCGGCATGCCCTCGTACGGCCGCGGGCGCAGCAGCAGGAAGGGCACCAGGACTGTCACCGGTAAGAGGGGCAAGGGTGCGCTGAGGCCGACCCCCAGGGCGAGTCCCATGTTCGACGACCTGCCGAGCACTGCCGCCAAGGCGATCCCCGGCACCGCCGCTGCCGCCCACACGCCTCTTCCTAGCTTAGCCATGACACCCGCTACTATCTCATGGGGTCGCCGCTCCAGTCGGTTGTTCGATTCTGCTGCGTCCATGATCTGTTTCAGGCCTGTCACGGTGTCCCGTACGTGCCTGCCCACGAGAATATATAGCGAACATGATCGGAGAAACAGAACTTGTCCGACTAGGTATTAGATTCTGAACCTGACAAGTTCGACACCAATTCGTATCCGTATCCTACTTGCGCTCGATCCAGTGCTGAAGCTTGATGGAATCCATATAAGCCGGCGCTAGCCCTTGATGGAATCCACATAGGCGAGATCATCAAAATCGTACTCCTAGTAAGAAAGAGAAGGCATAAGCAAGAAGATCAAGCATGGACGTACACTGCAAGGCGGCGCCCGCCGGGGTGGTCGCTGAGGACGACCGGGCGGCACGGCGCAAGTCGGCAATCGGGTTCGGGGTGGCCGTGTCGGCGGCATGCGCGACGGCCGGCGGTGCGTTGCTGGCGTACCTGCCCACCGTGTCGATGGGCGCGGCCTTCGGCCTCGGCTTCGGCGGCCTACTCTTCCTGCAGTCCTTCAGCCTCTTCTTCGTCCCCATGCTGCGGCCGGTGGAGGACATGCCAGAGGCGAGATTCTGGCGGCTGTGGGAGACGACGACCGTCCTGTCCATGCTGTTCTGGGCAGCAATTATCATTGCACTGTCAAACAGGACTACCGCCGCCGCCGCCGTCATGTTGGTCAGCGACGTCGCCGGCGCAGTGTGGCTTGGCTGGTTTCTCTCCCGCAAGGATGGTGCCCCCGCGCAGGGCTCGCTACCAATCGATGATATGGTTTAGTTAAAGAGTGATCAATCGAGAATAGTAGTAGAGATTTGTGACAGGTCAATTATATTTAATGTTGAAGTCGTCTTTCATGTTACTCAATCATATGGTTTAGTTAAGAGTGATTAATCGAGAACAGAGAATTACCCATCATTCGATGAAATCATCATTTAAACTGTAAAGCAAGAGTCTCTTCCTCTAGATCAGAAATTCATAATCTTTGCAACAATGGATGTGTTCTTTATCAATGATTTTTTTTTGCGGGGGTTTAATGAATTAAGACATAAGTAACGGCATCTTTTTCTCACAACAAAAGGCCCCCCTCCAATTTCCAGTACACCTCGTTTTGCAACCAGGAATTCGAACTTATGAACTCGTTTACATTCAAATGTCATTTCTACTGAGAACTGAATTCATACAAATTTGATCACTTCTCCATTTTTTTTCTGCTTCCTTGCCACTTATAGAACTCTAAATTCAAATGAAACCCGGAACACATGTAGGAAGTAATTCTAGAAAATTGGATATAAAAACATGAGATTCAAAGTGTACTACTAGGCTCATACCTAAAGGTGATACTAAGACAAAGAAAAAATGAGTTGGAAGAATTATCCCCAAATATCGAGTAAGAGTGCTTCATATGTAAACACCAGCTTTCAAGAAACACAACAGCCTGCTATCAGCCAGACCAGCTTACCAGCAAACCGGGATAGCTGAGCAGTATGACATGAGTTTTCATTGCCAGCAGATGAGCAAGGTTCACGCTTGACTTGCTTTAGAGCCCAAATCTTCTCAAATCCGCTCGGCAACACCATTTAAGTTGGAACTTTTGTGCTCTTTGAAAACCAAGACGTCAGACTAACAACAGCTCATCTTCTTATACAACTCAAGGACTTCATAAATAGCAGCGAGTCTATATCTACGAGCAGATACTTTCAAAGCTTGAGCAGGCTCTTCTTGAAAAAAGGCAATCATGTAATTGTTTAATTTTTTCCCAAGCATTTTATCTAACGATAAAAAAAAAATTATCTAACATGTACCTCTTCTTTTTATGGTCTTCACTGGCTTGAGATAATGATATGGTGGCAGAATTAGTAACATCCCCAGAAACCATTTCCGCTGCACTTTTCAGGCGCAGTCGAGTTCCTTCTCATGTAACATGATCCTTCCAGTACACAAGGGTAATCATGTCTCAGAACTTGACAACATTGTATTAAGTTTTACAACGCCATGAAGCAGATCCAACCACCGCCAACATAGGGGTGGCAGCTCCCCAACTATGCCTAATCTCCATCCAGAAAACCAAAACTATCATCACGAAGGAGACCGTCGGCCTTCCAGGCCTCAGTACTCCACTCTCACCATCCGTGAGATTTCTGGGCAGAAGGCTGCTCGTGGTTGAAAACCACATTGTTCCTGTGCCCTCCACTGGCACCAGAACACCAGTGTGATCGCCGTCCACAAATTTCTCCTATCCTGCTTGCTTGCTCTCAAGCCCGACCACCATCTCAAGATCTGGGAGTCCGCTTCTCGCAGCCAGTCAGGCTTACCCCAGAAGGACACCATGCGAGACCAAACCTCTCTCGCCACCACGCATCTGAGGAGATGCTGCATCGTTTCCTGCTCCTGGTCACACAGTGGACACAGCCTCCTTATTGTCCTGCAAATGTAGTTACCAAACCACAGTGACAACGAAATCAACACTGACACTAGCATATAAGATTTTTTTCTTGAACCCACACCAAAGTGTGTCTTCGTATATTAAAATGAACCATCAAGATGACAAAGTACAGAAGCGAAACAAAACAGATAAAGAAAAAGATGCAAAAGAAAACTGTACAAGACTACAGTTTATCTTATTTGTATAATTTTGTTGGATATCTCTAAGATTATAAATTATGATAAATGGTCGCAATATATTCTCTTAAGAATGAGAGTGCAAACTACACTGCACCAAACAGTTGTTCTGCTTGGTTGCCACTTGGAATTGTTAATTCAAACGAAACCTGGAACATGTGTGAGTAGTAATTGTACAAAATTGAAAACAGAAACATGAGACTCGAAGTGTGCTGCTAGGCTCATACCAAAAGTTCATATGATGGCAAAAAAAATGAGTTGGAAGAAGTATCTCCAAATATCCAAGGAAGACGTATCTCGTTGTGGCCTGCCACACCAAGCTGTTTGCCCCCTGCGCAATCAGGCACCTGAGACAATACAGCACGGCACGGAGACTGACATCTTTATGACAGATGCTACTTTCCCGGTAAATATCCATACCATCTTGTTTCCTCAACCAGTAAGAGTTATGTACAAGCTCTCTCCAAAAAAGGTGTACGCCAAAGTGCTAAGGAGCTCACCTAAGACATAAACAAAAGCCAGACCATATTTCTTAGATGTTTACTTCAAAAAAATTAAGCATAATTGAGAAGTGAACTACTTCCTTAGAACAACCATCACAAATTGTAGTAGAAAGGACCAAGGAAACCAACAATAGCACCACAGCAAAGAGACTGACTTCTTTACGACAGATACTACTTTCCCGGTAAGGCGCTTGCTTGGGTGACTGTATATCACAGAACAGATCCTCTGTAATGCTCTTGCAGACTCAGTCCTTCCTTCACGGCTTCACCTAAGCTCTTATATCTCTGGGACAATAGCTGTTAGCCAATAAACCGTGACTCGTGTGTGGTCTAGTGTGCGTGCGTGTGTGCATGCGTGTGTTAGTGGATTCAGGCGTAGGTGCGCTTGTGTCTAGCTAGTTTGTTAGCGATCTGTTGGATGCGGGCCGCGTCGTGCGCGTGGCCTGGGCAAGCGGATCATGGGCGCGTGGTAGCACGTAGTGGGCGCGTGGGTAGGAGTAGAGCGTGGTGTTGTGTGTGTGCACATCCTGTATAAAGCTCCCCCGTGTACTGCTCGTTGCAAGACAAGAATTGCCGAGCCATGTAGCCAAGTGAATACACAAGTGATTAGGGCGTCAGTGCGCCCGCGGCGGCGCTCGTCGCCGGCCGGAAAAATTCTTGTCCACTGTGTCCATCCTCTTCTTCCACCTCCATCGTTCGTGAGTGAGAGAGAGAGGAGAGGTTGCCATGCCCTAGTGGCAACAACAATAGCATGCCCATTTTCGCACATAACAGCTTGACTAAAACCACTGTTCTTGTGATGGTTATGCATAACAATAATGAACTGAGAACAAAATGCTCATGAAGCCTAACGGATAAAGCTAGAACATTTAAATCTGGACAGAATTATAGCGGACACTCACTTCACTGATTGACTAACTAGTTGACAGTACTGTGATACCTATTCCTTTCTCCTTCTTAATCAATGAGAAGGCAAAAAAAAAAATTAGTTAACAGTGTAACACATTTTTTCTTAAACGCCAGCAAGAGCACTGCCCAACCACAGGTTTTTAGTTACAAGGAACACACTGTGATCGGCTCAGCGGAGGTCGTCGTCAATCACTCTAACAAAAGCTAAGGCTCACGCCGCCGTGGCATATTTGAACAGGCCAGTGACGGACACAAACAAGCTGTAATGAACAACCAAGCTAAGGTCGTCATCTTACTGCTACGTTCCCGCCCAATGAACCAACCGGTATACGCCACCACACCGTCAATTCAAGACCTGTCGGAAGGCGCCGCCGAAAGCCTGTAGCAAGCCAACCAGGAGGAGAAAGAAGGCTCCAAAGGGGCCACGCCATCAGGGGGTTGAGGCAGGAACAACCATGGTCACAGCCTCACAGGCCACAAGTATTCAGACCATCTGAGACAAGGCGCAACCTGTGACGAGGTGGTCGGCCGTCTCCAGTGCAAGAACTATGGAGCCTAAACTGGTCCATAAGTGCACGAATTCATACACCTGAACCTGCGACAATGTGACCCAAAAGGAGATCGCCCATCTGTTTCCCGTGTTACCAGAGGCAACATAGATCTTCTTCCAATGTTCCTCCTAACCAGATGAATCAACGAAGGTGCAATTTCAGCCGGCACCATGCCCTCCAACCACCTAGAAGTTCAGAATCTAACCAATAATCCATCGCCAAGCGAGATATTAACAGGATTAACAATCAACAAATCAATCACATGGCTGCTGAGCCAATGTAGAACCCCTTCAAATCGAAATCACAAGGTCAAAACGAATAGGTCGCAAAAATCATGACCAGATTCACAACAACCAAACACTCGAATGATCAGACGCGAGTTGCAATTGTAGCAACATGCTCACCTGGCGAATCATAGAGGCGGAAGAACTACCTTGGTTGAACAGGAAGATCCGAATCTTGGCAGCAACCCTCGCTGCCGCTCTTCCTAGCTGCGCCGCACCCCTCGCCCCTGCGCAGCTCGCCGCGGCGCACCTCTCGCCGTTGAGCCGAAATCCTCGCCGCGCCGCACCTCTCGCCGCCGCGCAGAAAACCTCGCCGCCGCGCACCTCTTGCCGCCGCGCCTCACCTCTTGCCGCCGCGCAGAAACCCTCGCCGCCGCGCACCTCTTGCCGCCGCGCCTCACCTCTTGCCGCCGCGCAGAAACCCTCGCCGCGGCGCACCTCTTGCCGCCGCGCAGAAACCCTTGGCGCCGCATCCCCTCGCCGCTCAGGACCTTCCGCCGCCGCACTCCTTCCCTCCCGTAACCCCTGCAGCCGAACTCCGGCGGCGGAAATGCCAAGAAAGACGAAAATACCCACGCACACATAGCTGACATTGTAGGCCCAACCATCGAACAGAATACGCGCGCCATTTCCAAGAAACCAAGATCACATCAGTACTGATTACCATTTACCAAGAATGAGTTTATGGACAACTGATTACAAAAGAATCCAAGAACTGATTACAGGCAAGAACAAGAACCTATACTAATACTACTATCGACCAAGAACCGACGTTACCATTGGTATACCACGTCAACAGGATTCTTGATCGATCCACAAAATCATCTAAGAAATATCTACTGATAGCGTCGCCTGCACATCGGGCAGGACACCCCATTCGCGAACCTCCTAAACCACTGCCTAATGCAGCTGTCATGAAACCGGTGCTCGCACTCGAGCGACCGAACGACGTCACCAGGAACCAAAGGACCGAGGCAGATGGCGCAGTCGCCGGAGTCCACGTCCTCTGTGATCTCCTCCACTGCTCCGACGTGGTCGAAGCGCGTCTGTCCCATCTCCATCTCCACGACCCGCCGCGGAGCCACCGGGTGCTGATCCGCCGGGGGGTCGAAACGGGTGCACCAAATGCACAACTTGCAGATGTAGTACGCCCAGCCCCTACGGCGAAGACGACGATCGGACCTAAGAATCGCTCGATCCAAATATTCATGACCGTGGCTGTGTGTGTGGCGAAGAGCTAGCGGGGGAAAGATGGGTTGAATTTTGGGATGACCCGAGTATATATAGTAGAGAGAGTAAAGTTAAACGACAACTTCCAAGGGTCTCGGCCTACAGCCTGGGAGACAAGTTCCTTAGAAAATAAAAAACCTTTATTTTGTGCTTCAATATTTTTAGGGAAATAAATATTAATAGGTACATTTTGTGATTTTTATGTAGCCTAATATGCAACGTATATTATTCAACAACAGTTTGCAAGGTTCGTATAAATCATGGGTATGGTTGTGATGGACTTAGGGATTGCAATGGGTACTTTATTATACATGTACCTTGCGGGTAAAAATCCTCTTAGGTAAGATCATCTCCACCGGCGCGCGCAACCGTGCTCCCAATAGACGTATTGGGCGCGCCGTCACAAAACCGGCCCCCAATAGCTCAAAAGTTGTCGACACGCCCCAATACAGCATCCGCCAACCGCGCTTTGCCCCCAGATTTTTGGTAGGCAAGCGGGGGTGCCGGCAATCCCGACGGGCAGGTTCGACGCGTCAGCGACACACCGCTCGTCAGCGTGATTTATTGTGGCCGCTGAGCGGTTTCTTGCACGGTGTGACGCACCGTGCCTCGTCTTCCCGACGCGCGTCGCCAGAGTTACGACACATCGGAACCAGTGCGCGAGTTCCCGCGTGTTCCCGCGCTTCGCCTCCCCGCCATCTTATAAAGCCTGTTGCGCCTGCCTGCGTCACACTCCACCGCTCTTCTCCCCTTGCTCCACATTCCACCGATGGCGAATCTCAATGGCGCACAATGACCAAGCGTCCGGCGGCACGGCGAAGAGCTGCCTCCGGAAGGCCGAGGCAGCGTTCTTCCACCAACATTGTATCCCCGTGCCGCTGGGGATGCGCCTCCCTAGCTATGACGGCGGCTGAAACATGTCGGAGCAAGGATACGTTGTCCCGCCCCTACCGGAAGAGCATTGGGTCCAGGATCTTGTTCACATGCGCTGCCAGCAGCTAACGCGGGAGCAGCGGGCGGACCCCGACTACGCCCAGAATAGCCCCAACTGGGGGGGGCGCTCCTACAGGCAGAGCGCCAAGCGGCGGTGGACGACTGTGGTGGCTCCGAAAGTCCGTGGCAGAATAACGACGTGCAACGGCGCCAGCTGGTGGGATGGCCGCGACTTCCACTTGCGGGAGTACGGCTACTCGTGCGAGCTCCTCCTCATCCGCGCGGTTCACGACCATCTACCGTGCGGTTCGTGACGAGAAGAGCAAGTCGTCGCCGCCGCCCAGGGCAGCCTGACGATAAAAGCCGAGCCTAGATGGTTGGCGACGCCGTGAAGGAGGAGCAACGGCGTGACCATCCGTGACTTCGGTCCGCCACCGCCTCCCACGAAGGTGAAAAGCAAGCCAAGGATGTCTTCGTCCCGCGGTAAGGTCAAGATGAGCCAGGGAGGTCCACGTCCCGCACCAAGAAGCGCCCTGTCTCCGGTGACACTTACGGAGGAGGAGTACGAGGCGTCATTCCTCTATGACCTCGCCATCGCGGAGAAGCTGTCCTTCGACACTGTCTATCCTGCATCGAAGGAGTTTGTTGAGGAATGGTCGTGCCCCGACCTGGACATCATCATCATCCCCGACGACGACGAGCAGGCCGCCGCGGCAATGCCGACCACAGTAGTGAAGGAGGAGCAGGCACAGGAGGACGAGGCGCACGAGGAGCTGGCGAACGAGGACGAGGGTGGCGTGTGGGACGTTGACGCAGCGGTGGCAGCGCACAACTGGGACAGCTACTAATGCTACTTCACCGGCTTTTAGTTTAAGTTTCGTCGAATTTTGTAACAACTGTCGAGTTTCAATGAAATGTGTTAAGTTTTAATGAATTTCGTCGCTCCATTTTCTTTGGAAATACCTATTGGGAGCGGTCAGTGTGGCGCGGCGCTCCCAATAGGTGGCAACGTGCCGGCGCGCCCAATATTGTAGGTCCGGCAACTTTGTCGGACGCTCTATTGGGCGCCGGTGGAGATGTTCTAAGGGTCTAAGGTAAAAAATGTAGTCATATGTACGTAAATGGAAAAATATTGTACCCACCAGGTAGAGTGGGTAAAGGTATAGAATCTTTCACCATCTCCAGCGGCATTCTGCAGTTGACAATGAGTTGTTTCACCATGAATTTGTTGATGCACGGCGAGGAAAACAGAGAATTTGGCCGGCATGCCCTGATGTGTGGCTCGGCATGGGAGTCTCGTAATCAAACGGCTCACTGAACACCAGGTTAGCATCTCTCACTGTCGATGATCATGTTGTGCGTGATAACACAAGCATTTATGATCTCCTACATCTGCTCTAGCGACCAAGATAGAGAAGGGTAGCTAGCTAACAATCGCAAACCGGGATCCGACCATACCAAATGCAAGCTCCACATCATTTCGAATACTCTCTTATTTGAATGCAAAAGTTAGAGTTTGCTTCACCGAGTAGGTAGCAGATTGTATCAAATGTCGACCAACTAGGATAGATGCCATGTACTAGGTAGTACATCTTTTTGTAGTCATGGTCATTGACCACATAGTTGCACTCTGGAGTTTGGCCTTCAGCAAGTCACATAGACACAGGGGAGCGTTGCAGCATATTGATGCATTGTGAGAACCGGCTATGTCAAGAAAAACGGAGTCCAAATCCCGAGATCATAATTTATCACAACCTCAAGCACAACACTGCATGCTCAAGTATGTCCTCCTTTGTACACCCACCAAGAAAATGGATAATTCTTCCATCTCGAATGCATGCAATCGATGCTCGCAAACATCCCAACAAATCCTCTCACTTCACCTTGCGCCTTGAGCTGAACTGTGTCTGATGCATTTGGTAATCTCAGATAGTTTGGTCCAACACTGCATTTACCGCCTGAAAAATTTTAGGTGCCTTCAATGGTTGTAGATTTAGACATACGTAGGTGTTGAAAGGACATTTTTTGTCTAGGTGGTTTTGGGTGTTTGTTAAAAACCTACCTGAGATCTTACCTTGTTCTAAAGTATTATAGGTGTAATAAATGGAATGCACAGGATGGTGATCGATCCCTCAAAAAGGAGAAAGATCAAAACCGGTGAGCCGTAGATTTGATAGTTTTATTGAGTGAAGACAAGAGAAGATGAGGACCCTTCCCCTCGCGTCGCCCCCCCCAGGCGACGCTAGGGGCGAAATCCTAGCACCGCCCGCTCTCTCCCGGCGGCAGCATCCTGCCGCTACCGTCACCGGCCTCGGCGGCGGCGGTGGCGGCACCCCTCCGCTGCTGCCAAAAGGTGGCCGGAGGGGAGGTCCTCGCTTCTCGTCAGGTGGATGGCCGGCCCGTGGGGGCGACGGCGGCCGGGGCGAAGGAAGCCGAGCCGGCGGGCTCGGGTGGTGGCGGCTGGCGCGTGGATTGCAGCGGCGGAATGAGGCGCTGTCGCCTGCGTCTGCGGGGGTGCCGCTGGTTCGATGGGCTTGGCGGGCCCGATCTGGGCCCGTCGGGCCCGAGCTGGGGCGGAGATTGGAGTGGAGGACGGCACGTTGGAGTGGAGGTCGGGCACGACGGAGTAGTGGAGGGGCGCGGCGGCGTGGTTGGGGCAGGACGGGTATGGGCATGAAGCGAGCACCGTGGCTTGGTCGTGCTGCGTGGCTGGGGTTTTCCCTGTCCGAAGCCATGGTGACGGGCGCGGGGAAGGTGGCTGGCGGTGCTGCAGAGGTAGGGGCAGAGGAAGCCGGGGCGGCGGCCCCGGACCGGTGGCTGCGGCAGGAGCGCGGCCGACAGGGCTGCCGCCGTGGCGTGAGGTGCCACGGTGGCGGCATCATGCGGTGAAGTTTGGCGGTGGCGACGGAGTTAGGCTCCCAACTGGCTGCTCCCTGAGCTTCACAGACGAGGAGAATTTCAAGCGAAAGCTTGCACGGACTCCGGTGTGCCAACGACGGCGGCGCCTTCGGGTGTCGTTCCCTTCTTGATCGCGTCGTTGTGGAATCTCGACCCGGTCCGACGCGAGTGGCTCCAAGACTCTCCGGGTGAAAACCTAAGCCCCATCGGGGGCGGACGACGGTGACGTAAGCATCATTACCTTGTTGGAGGCGTCGTCTTGGAGTTATTGGCCCTCGCGGTGCGATGGCTTCGTGATGGATGGGCAGGATAGCCCCGTGGTCGGGGTGGCGGATGCCGGGGCGGCAGCCCGGATGGTGGTGGACGTCGAGGCGGCGGCCTCGGTCGCCCACGCTACGACGGTTCTATGAGGGAGAGCCGTTGTATGGCGGGGGTCTAGGTGACGACCTGGATGAAGATTGTGCGGCAGAGGGTTCGTCGACATGACTGGATCACCTTCGGGCAATGCGAAGGTCGATCTGGTTGTTACCGGGGCGGGACCCCGGAACATGGTGGTTTTGGTGGCAACCTGGATGAAGACTGCGCGGGCAGAGGGTTTGTCGACCATGACTGGATCGCCTTCGGGCAATGCGAAGGTCGATCTGGTTGCTACGCCGGGGCGGCGGCTCCGGATCAGGTGGTGTGTTTTTGTGATGTTTTATTGACTTGTGTCGTGTGGGCGGCGGGTCGCTTCGTCTGTGTGATCCTTTTGTATAGTTTGTATGGTTTTTGGACCCGTTTCCCTTATAAACTGGGTCAATTCTATTCTATCTATTCGAGCGGTGGATATCGACCACCTTAAGCTCAAAAAAAAAAGTTTTATTGAGTCGTAAGGCAACCGTAATTGAGAGGTTGCTTAATGGAAGGTATATGGGGAAATAAATCACGTACACAGACGATGTACACCTAGTAAATCTTTCTAAAAACAATGGTGAGAGGGTTCCAAAGATACGGTGGTTGTTGGAATTCAGCCCGGAGATTCATGTGTGTTTGCACCGGAGATTTTGCAACTGCTAGATGTTGGGGATACCTATATAAAGATTTCTTCAACCTTGGAGAGGGCACCACGTGCAGAATATTTTCACGTTGCAAGCTTCAGTTTACTAGATCTCTTCCTACCCAATCAACACCTTATCCTTTTAGGAATTGGGAGAGCTGACCTAAATGTACACTTTTAAGGGATTTTTATTTTCCCGTCCATTTCATTGAGAAACTTGTAACCCTACACGGAAGTGGTGGATCGCCTCAAGAGGGGGCTTCGCTAGGTGAACCGGTTGTCGGCTGGTCCTTCGAGCAACTAGTGATTGTGGGATTGAGATCCACGTGACCCCGATTTGTCCACAATGTGTTGTGCCACGTGGTTATGGTTAACATTACTTGACGAGGGGTATCCTCGGCAAATCCCATGGCTAAGGGCCTAGGGTTGAGATGATGGGGTAGAGAACGTGGTAGAGTTGGTAGTATCGTCGGCTGACAAGCAAGAGCAAAGATTTTACCCAGGTTCAGGCCTCCGGAGAGTAACACCCTACGTCCTGCTTGTCTGTTATTGATGTGTGGAGAATATTCGAGCTACAATGGGGATCCCGGCGAGATGTCGATCTCGCTAGGGTTTTGGTGGTTCGAGTATTGCGTGTCCTTGATCGGCCTCCCTCCCAGCCTTTATATGGAGGCTGGGTCTCAGGAAAACATAACCGACTAGGATTACATACAAGGAAAGTCTAAACCGACTATGGCTTCGCCTAACTTGGAGGATACTCCTTCTTCTTGGGCCTCTCTTCATGGGCTTCGGTATGCTTCTGGTAATGGGCTTTAGTCATCACGTGCACCAGGTACCCTCATGGTAGGGTACCCGAAAGGTATATCCATGTCAGTAGCCCCCGAGTACTTGTCTGACTCGAAGAATCGGGCATGTGCTCACTTTACTAGTGCATGTCATATTCTTTGTATCTGTGTTTATAATTTGAAATTCATGTATGAATAGCACATGTTTGGCTATGTCGAGTATTTCATCGACTATGGTTTTTGCTTATGATAGTCAAGGGATAATGACTTAGTAGGCCCGGTTCACTCGACGGATCGGGACCGGTTAACTGCTCATTTGGGCAAAACCTTACTAGCCTTCAATCAAACTCGAGTCCCCGGACTCGAATCTGGAACAGACTGGACAAACTCGACTCAGGCTGTTGAGGTCTTACTAAATCGAGCTGCAGTTTAACTTTGATACCCAACGCGTCCGCCGGGATTTTTCATCATGTCTGCTGACACGGAAAGTTTTAAGGAGCAACACTGCTGGAGCGGTCCTTAGCCCAGCTCGATAATTCGGCGGGTCTTACCTTTGCACTTATGCATGCAGCATCCGAGGTATTTTTGCGGGACGCAACCCGGGAATTTTTCGTGTATGATTTTGCTATATAGCTGAGTCGAGTCTTTTGTCGACTGATACTTTGCCATTATTCTATCGGGTGCGCGACAGCGCTCCCGATGGGAGTAGCCCCCGAGATTGTGCTGTATTACTTGTAATGTAGGATAATCTCAAAATCTTTTTATCTTGAGCATCTCCAGTCGAAGAATTTTTTGATATGCTCCCGATGGGAGTACTATGCTTCAGTCGACGATCTGTCGAATGTCATGTCATATCTCAGTCGAAAGACAAATCGAAGTCGTATTTTGCATCAGTCGAATAACCCATCGTGTGTCTTTTTGGTATCCAACGGTTGTCTCGGGGGAAGACGTCATGCATGACGTTGTTTGCGTGTGCTCAGTCTTGACAAGACGTATCGGCGTGGTCCCACTGTCAGTGTTTGACTGCAGAGGACGCCGCTTCAGTTTTGATTTGACCGCTTGGCAAAATTTTCGCCGCATAATGATGGCTTCCTCGTTTTACGTGCGTAGTGGGCGGCGTGGCCTGCGACGGTTGCTATCCACGCGTGCCACGTGTATGGATTGATATGCATCAACGGCTGCGATCGATTGCAGTTTGCGGTAAATAGGGAGAGCGGTGCTGGCGTTATTTTTTACTTGCCATTCTTTCTCCGCCGCCACATCTCCTTCTTCCTTGCGCTTCTGCCTCCATTGCTCTGCGCACTTCCCCCTTCCTAGCCACCACCAACAATGGCGAAGCCAAAGAGGAAGGCTGCTGCGAGGAAGTGACAATGGTGAAGAGGGCCGGCGACTGGACGCGGTCCACCATGAAGCTCTCCAAACTGGAGGGGTACCGGCGTGATGGGTGGATCCCCTCCGCTGAGCTGCTGCCAACGCGCCTCCCCGGCGATGAGGTATGCCCTCAACCCAAAAAGGGCGAGCGTGTATGCTTTCACGATTTCGTGAATAGGGGATTCTCCTTCCCTATTCACGATTTCGTGCGTGCGCTTATGTATGCGTACAAGGTGCAGTTGCACGATTTCACGCCCAACTCCATTATGCACATCGCGGTTTTCTTCGTGATGTGCGAATGCTTCTTGGGTATCCATCCCCACTGGGGTCTTTGGAAAAAGATCTTCACTGTGAGGGAGAACGCCGGCAAGCGCGGCGTTTATGCTGTCGGCGGATTCAACATCCAGAGCCGCAAAGAAATTGCGTACTTCGACATCAAGCAAGTCGACTCTGCGCAGAACTGGAGGCAGAAGTGGTTTTACGTCACCACCACCCAAGACGGGCTGTCGCCATTTGATCCCCACGCGTCCCTGGAGAAGACGCGACTTGGCTGCACCAGACCACTGCTGCTGAAGAGGCTGAGGTGAAGCCTTTGATGGCCAGCATTGCCAAGCTTATGAAGACTAGGGCCGCGAAGTAAGCGACCTGCATCTGATTTCGACCTTTATCAAGAGGGGTGTGCAGCCGCTGCGAGTGCGAGCGCACCCCATGTGGGAATTTCAGGGCCTGCAAGACCCGACACGTTTGGCGGCTGGCAAAGCTCTGCCATCTGATGAAGATGTGGAGAAGCGAGTTCGGTCAATCACCAAACTGACGGGGAACGACAGTTGTCCTCTCAAGTGTCCCGTTGATGCCTTCAACAACGAGCATCCCTTGCCCGAGGTATGCTTTTGCTTTTACTTTGTGTCCGTAGGAGATGTGATTTCTGTTGAGTGATAACTCATGTTTGAATTATGTGCAGGGTCATGTTTCCCTCCAGAACCTGCCTCCGCTACCCGAAGATGGGGAAACCACGGAGAGAGAGGTGTTGTTGGCCGAGACCAAGGCCGATGATATTTCACTCGCCTCCGCACGCACCCCTACAGAAGAGGCGGAGGGATCCAAGCAAGAAGAAGAGGAGCTGGTGCCACCCCCGAAGCGACGTCGCACGAACGAGACGGCGTCGACTGCAGAGAGCTCGCCCCCTCCTACCACTCGCGGCGAGGACGCCGATTCTTCTTCGACTGACTCGGGGGAGCCAAGGGAGGTGACTCCTTTGCGTACGGCCTCACCAGTTAGGTCGCCATTGTTCGAGGCGTGCTTAAACTACAACACGCTGATGATCTCGGATGATGACGAACCCAGGTAAGTTTTTTGCTTGAATATTTTGCACTTGCTGTAGCTTGCACCTTTATGCGGGTAACTCTGTTGTGTGCAGGCCAGTCGAGGACGACGTGTCCAAGGATGATCCGCAATCGACTGTGCCCGAGGTGACGCCAGCGTCTCCTTCGAATGCGGAGTTTCACTCGAAGGATCCGCAGACTTCCCTGGCTAGTCCTCCCCCAAGCCGCATGAAGACGTGCCTTCCACATCGGGTGGAGCTCTGCCTGCACGCTACAACCATGTAAGTGCGATTTCTTGTGCTTTAGCTGTACTTAGGCTCAAACCCAAGTCGTATATGCTGACTCGCTGAGTTCTTTTGTTGTGTAGTCATTCATCCGTACTCTTCTTGAGTCGGGTGACACATATTTGCAGGTGGAACAGGAGCGCAACCACCTGCGAGCCAAAGTGGAGCAGCTGGACCGTAAGAATCTCCTGCCCTTCTGTTCGCCTTTTTGCTTGTAGGAGTATGATTTGCTGAATGAATTCTTTGTGATGCTCTCAGGTGATAAGGCCACAGCCGTAACCCGCATGCAGGAGCTGGAAAAGGAGCTCGAAGCTGTGCGCCAAGGCACACAGCAACAACTCAAAGAGGCAGCAGACCGTGAGACGTTGCAAACTCATCGGCTCCGCGCGCTGTCCCACGTGATGGGAGGTAATTTTTCTGTCCGAATGATTTCGAGTTTGCTGATTATTGCCAGGATTGGCATAACTTTGTGCGTATCCAACAGAAACTGTTGGTGCTGCTCCTGCCGCTGATGAGGGCTCTTTCGAAGATGCGGCCAAGGCCTTTGACACAATATGCGCACACGCCCGAGAAACACTTCGTCAGTCCAAGAGCGCGCTGTCGTCTGTCTACCAGGCCGTGCTGCCGAAGAACCAACCGCCCGCGACGGTGGAGGCGCTGGCTGATGTTTTTGCACCTGGGTCGACCACCATGGCGAATTACGCCCGCCCAAATGGTTCGTGGATCTGAGACCACCCTTATCCTATTGAGGGGTCATGGCATCGCGGGTGATTTTGCGAAAGCCTTGGCTGGTTTCCCGAAGAATTCTGGTGGAAAACTAGCCATAACAGACGCTATGCAGAAGGAAGCGGGGACACTGTCGAGGAAGATGGTGACCATGCTTGAACAGCGCGCTGTGGCCATAGCTGAGCGTGCCGCGCGCGCCGCTAGGGCTAGATCCGAGTCAGTACCGGATGTTTGATAGTCGAACTTATTTTTATGCCCTGTAATGATACCTTTAATCGCGCGAGTATGTGTATGCTTTTGCTACTCTTGTATATATGCCACCATTGGATGCTTTTGTGCTTTATATCTGAAAGGTTATGTGTTGCTTAGCTCACCTGATTTATGCCTTGGGTTTCACCTTTCTGACTTGAAATTTTCGCCGTACTTGTGCCTTTGAACAGCCACAGGAACCTGATACGTCGGCTGGTCCCTCGCGGCGTCGTACTGCCGCCCGATCGCGGGCGCAAGTGGCAAATGATGCCAAAGTTATGGGATATATGAAAACCTTAGTCGCAAGACTGAAGGAGGATCTGAAGAGTGCCCAGAGCGAACTGGATATGCTGAGAGCGAGACCGGCTCTCGGCCACTCAACGGGAAGATTATGTGCTTGGAGAGATGGATCTTGTAAACAGGCAACTCGAGTGTGTGAGTACAATTCTTGCCATGTTTATAAAGTTTTGCTTATTCGTGTTTTGTTGACTCGACTTGTATTTTTGCAGGCTTTGTCTCCGACTTCCAAGCAGAGCAAGCTCGCGTTGAGGAGCGTTTGGACCATGCTGTGACAACCTGACAACTGGTCGTCAGCATTTTTGGATTGATAGGTCTCGAGCGCGCATACTCGCTACTCTGAAGGATCGAGCCTGGCGGAGCGCGCAGTTACTCGAGTTATGCAGGGCGGCATTTATTCGCCTCAACGAGAACCTGTTCCCAACTGGGCCACAGCCGCATGGAATCCACGCCCTGGTTGGGCTTTTTCGACTGTCAGGTCCTATCCAAGAGGTGATCACTCAAAAACTTGTGCTAGGGGCAAATGCGGCGATGGCATATGTGCGCAGTCGACGACCCAACTTGGTGCTTCCACCACCCGCTGTTGGTTCGTCTCTGTCTCAAGCAGATCTTGATGGCACCAACGATTCTGCGAGGCTGCTAGTCGAGCGCTACCACGATCAACTTGCTGGTCCTGTTTTGCCCGTCAAGGATGAACCCGAAGAATAGGAGTTGTTGTGCCTGTACTTGTGTATAGAGGGGCAGCCCCCGAGTGTAAATGTAATACTTGTAAATATTATGAATGAAATTTTTTGTATTTCCGCAGCCCCCGAGCCTGTTGAGTGGGGTGTATGAAGTAATTTATTAATGAACTTATGATTGCTCAGCCCCCGAGTATTCGAGTGCGGCTGAGAATGTGTGATAAGTTTTTGCTTTAGGACCCAGCCCCCGAGCATTCGAGTGTGGCTGGGTTGTTTGCTTACACAATCTTATTTCGACCCAGCCCCCGAGCATTCGGGTGCGACTGGGCTTGTTTGTTTTTACGGGAGCGAAAGCTCGTGTTTTTGATAGCGCAGCCCCCGAGTGTTCGGTGCGGCTAAGGTATGAGTTATGCGAGTAGTACACAGAGAATTTGGAGGAACATTTGATTATATTCCACTTTTGAATGTTAAGCTGCAGGCCGCCTCATTAAAAACCTTCCAGTCCCCTTAGGTACCCTGGTAAGGAAAAGAGCGCGTCTGAAACCTGCAGCCATCCGACATATCGCCTATTACAGTGTATGACTTTGGGGAATCTAAGCATAAAACGACGCAGGTGCGCAACGTTCCAAGGATTGTGCGAAGGTTCGCCTGTCTTCACGTGCTTCAGTCTATATGCTCCACCGTCGATGACCTCGGTGACGATGAAGGGTCCTTCCCATGGAGAAGCGAGCTTGTGCACCTTCTTCTGCTTCAGTCGTAGCACCAAGTCACCCACCATAAAAGATCTTGTGCGCAGTCGACGGCCGTGATAGTTGCGGAGATCTTGCTGGTAAACAGCTGTGCGAGCCAGGGCCGTGTCGCGTGCTTCGTCGAGCAAGTCGACTGCGTCTTCGAGTGCTTCTTCTGCATCGTCTTCGTTGTATGCTGCTGCCCTTGGTGGTCGAACTTTACGTCGGATGGCATAATTGCCTCTGCGCCATAGACCATGAAGAATGGTGTGAGTTGTGTCGAGGCGTTTGGAGTTGTTCGTAAGCTCCATAGCACCGACGGAAGTTCTTCGACCCAGGCGCCTGCGGCCCTTTTGAGTGGCACCAGCAGGCGTTTCTTGATGCCGCTACACATGAGCCCATTGGCCTTTCCGACTTGGCCAATGGACTGCGGGTGTGCAACGGATGCGTAGTTCAGCTTGATGTCTTGCTCTTTGCAGAAGGAGCAAATTCTTCAGTCGTGAAGTTTGTTCCGTTGTCAGTTATGATGCTGTGCGGGACGCCAAAACGGTACATGATCTTTATGAAGTGGACCGCCGTAGAGGCAGTCGAACTTGTGATAGGAATCGCTTCGATCCACTTTGTGAACTTGTCGACTGCCACCAGTAGGTGAGTATGCCCTCCACGCGAAGATTTTTTGAGTGGCCCGACCATGTCAAGCCCCCACTGGGCAAAAGGCCAGGCCAGTGGTATTGTCTTCAATGCTGATGAAGGTGCGTGTGGCTTTCTAGCGAATTTTTGACAGCCGATGCACCTTTTGACTATGTCTTCTGCATCCTTGAGTGCTGTAGGCCAGTAAAACTGCTCAAAGGCTTTGGCTACGAGTGATCGACTGCTGGCGTGATGCCCGCAGTACCTGCATGAATGTCTCGCAGTATAGCTTTGCCGTCCTCAAATGCAATGCATCTTTGAACATACCTGACACGCTGCGTTTGTACAGCTCGCCATTGATGATGGTGTATGCCTTGGACCGTCGAGTGATGCGTCGTGACTCGGTTATGTCTTCAGGTAGCTCGTTGCGGAGCATGTATGCCAGGAAGGGTTGAGTCCAAGTTGGCTCAATGAGGAGCACTTCGACTGGTGGATCCTCTATGCTGGGTGCTTTGTCTTTTGCTGTGGTAGTCGATGCAGGAGGGGGTCGTTTTTCCTTGATGGACATGTGCTCTATCCGCTCGAGGAAGACGCCAGGTGGTACTTGTGCTCCAGTGGAGCCAATGTTCGCTAGCATGTCTGCTTCTTCGTTGCTTTCTCTCCCGATATGTCGTAGCTCGCAGCCATCAAAGCTGCCCTCCATTATGTTGTAGAGGTCGCGGTAGGCGATCATGTTGTCTGCTATAGCGTCGCAGGCCTTCATTGTTTGCTGCACAACCAAGTTAGAATCACCATAAATCATTAGTCGAGTACACCCCAAAGCCTTGGCCATTCGCGAACCCCATTTGTAAGACATAGCGAAGCTTATCGCCTTTTGGTGAGATGAGTACGACGCCTGCTCCTGCGCCCTCGTTCTTTTTCGATGCATCAAAGTACATGGTCCAGGAATTGGACACGTCTGGCACTCCTGGCAGTTGAGCTTCGATCCACTCGGTTGTGAAGTCGGGTAAGACTTGTGCTTTGATGGCCTTCGGGTGTTCGTACTTGATGTCTCTTGGTCCTAGCTCGATAAGCCACTTTGCGACCCTCCCAGTCGCATTGGGGTTTGTGAGGATGTCACCGATTGCTGACTTGCTAATCACCGTTATCGGGTGCTCTGCGAAGTAGTGCGTCAACTTTCGGGATGTCATGAACACGGCGTAGGCCAGCTTTTGATAATGCGGGTACCGCTGTTTTGATATGGAGAGGACCTCACTAACATAGTAGACTGGCCTCTGTATGCTCTGGGTATGTCCCTCTTCCATGCGATCCACCACCAACACAGTACTCACCACCCGATTGGTCGCTGAGACGTATAGGTATAGCGGCTCACGCTCCTTGGGTGCGACCAGGATTGGAGGGCTGGTGAGGATTCGCTTGAGATCGGTGAAAGCTGCCTCTGCCTCTGCTGTCCACTCGAACTTGTCGGCCTTCTTCATCAGTCGATAGAGTGGGAGTGCTTTTTCTCCAAGTTTGCTGATGAAGCGACTGAGTGCCGCCACTCGACCTGCTAGCTGTTGCACTTCGTGAAGCTTCGTAGGCCTTTGCATTGTGAGGATGGCCTATATCTTTTCTGGGTCCGCTTCGATTCCTCGAGCTGAAACCAAGTACCCGAGGAGTTGCCCGGCTGGAACACCGAATGTGCACTTCTTGGGGTTAAGCTTGATATGGAAACGCTTGAGGTTGGCGAACATCTCGCGCAAGTCTTCGAGTAGTGTGTCTTCATCCTTTGTTTTGATGACTATATCGTCGACATAGACTGGACATTGCGTCCTATTTGCTTTTTAAGGCAATCTTGCATCATGCGCTGGTACGTCGCACCCGCGTTTTTAAGCCCGAAGGGCATGGTTGTGTAGCAGTAGACCCCGAGTGGGGTTATGAACGCCGTCTTCTCTTCATCTTCTTCCTTCATCCTTATCTGGTGGTAACCGAGTACGCATCCAGGAAGGAGAGGCGTGCGCATCCGGCGGTGGAGTCGATGATCTGGTCGATTCGAGGCAGCGGGAAGTGATCCTTTGGACAACATTTGTTGAGTGCTGTGAAGTCCACGCACATCCGAAGGATATCTGTATGCTTCTTCTCTACAAGTACGGGGTTGGCTACCCATTGTGATTTTTTGATTTCTCGGATGAACCCTGCTGCGAGTAATCTATCGACTTCAGACTCGACAGCAGTTCTTTTTGGGCCGGAGATTCGGCGCATTGCTTGCTTGACTGGCTTGGCATCTGGAAACAGTTGGAGAGAGTGCTCGGCGAATTCCCTGGGAATACCTGGCATGTCGGCTGGACACCATGCAAATATTTCCCAGTTCTCATGGAGGAATTCGACGAGCGCGTTTTCCTATGCGATAGGCAGACTCGACGATACATTGACTGTCTTGGACGGGTCAGTCGGGTGTACCTGATGTGACCTTGTGTCATTTGTTGCGTTGAATGCTCTGTCGACTGCTAGCTCTTATGCTCTGGCAAGAGTGTGCGATCGTTGGAGAGTGAGAGTTCGGCGAGTGATTGTTCCATCCCAAACATCTCCGAGATTTTGCTGAAGTCACGGTCGCAAGCATCGGACCTTTGAAAGTTTCCATTGATGGTGATGACTCCTTTGGGTCCTGGCATCTTCAACTTGAGGTAGGCGTAGTGTGGCACTGCCATGAATCGAGCGAACGTTGGTCGCCCAAGTATGGCATGGTATTGTGATTTCCAGTCGACGACTTCGAATTCTATCGACTCTGTCCTGAAGTGGCTTGGGTCGCCGAACGTAACGTCGAGTTGTACTGTGCCTTCTGGCAGTATGGCTTTACCTGGGACGATGCCATGAAAGGTATTTGTGGACTTTGGTATGTTTTCGACTGACCTGTTCATTTTGCGAAGTGTGTCGGTGAAGATGATGTTGATGCCGCTGCCCCGTCCATGAAGACCTTGGTCATGGCGTACCCACCTATTTGAGCGTCGAGTACCAGGGCTGCGTGTCCTGGTCGATATACAGCTGGCGGGTGATCTTCTCGGCTGAAGTTGATTGCAGTTTCGGATCCCTTCAAGAATTCTGGCACAGCTGGAGGTGCCATGGCCACCATGTTTACTTGTCGAGTGTGTAATTTCTGCTGCCGTTTAAGGGTCGACCTTTCTGAATCATGTTCATTTGTCCATGAGGCCGGGGGTACTGATCCTCCTCCACCTGCGGCACCTGATGTATGGTACCTGCTACGTGTCCTGTGTTATGCTGCGGTGGAGCTGGGAGCGCGGGTGCTGGCTGAGCAGGTGGTGCGGGTGCAGGGGCTAGCTGAGCAGGGCCTACCCTTTTGATCGCATCATGTAATCAGCCGCCAGTTGGTCGAATTCCCTGCAGTTCCTTAGCGAGTGATTGGAGCGTAATTTTCCTCTTCTCCTTTGAACATGTGGAATCTGCAATAATCGTCCATCTTTTCTTCGAATGACTGCTCAGGTTTTGTGTCAGCGCGCTTGCGCCACTCTTGCCTTTTATAGTTGTCGCTTCGCTGGTCGCGGTCTCGACTGTCGCGACGATCGTCGGGGCGAAAGTCTCGACTGTCACGGCGGTCGTCGGGTCGCCTTTCGCTTCGATCGTTATTGTCGCGTGGCTGAGAGAATCCAGCCGCCATGAAATTTGATCTTTCATCGTCTGGATAACGGCTTTTGCGTTTGCGCCTTCTGTCATCTCTGTAGTTGTCTCGACGGTCTCGACTGCCACTCTCGTGGTTGTCGTGAAGAAGCGGGACGGGAAGCTCGTACTGAATCTTCTCCATCTGCCCACTCGGTTGCTATTTTCATGAGTTGAGCCATGGAGGTTGGCTTTTTTCGACCAAGCGCCTCTCTGAAATCTTTCCTTGCGACTCCCATGGTGAAGATGTCCATAGCTCTGTCCTCAGAGATTGTGCCCTGAGTTGCGGATGGCGGTCCATCGCCATATGTATGACCTGAGTGACTCTCCGATCGTTGCACGCAGGCCCTTAACTCTTCGAAAGTTTTGGGTCGCTCGCATAGGGGATCGAAGTATTTTATGAAGTCCTCTCGGAAATGTTCCCATGAGTCGTATGAAGATGCAGGTAGCGCTTTGAGCCAGTCACGAGTTGTGCCTTCGAGCATCAGCTGTATGTATTGCATCGCCGTTGTTGTGGTGCCGCGTTGGCATGCGACTGCTAGCCTGTAGTCTTCGAGCCAGCCTGATGGTTCCGATCTACAGTTGAACTTGGGTGTTGAGGTTAACCCGAATTTTTTGGCATTCGGGACTCGCGAATTCGTTGGATGAAGCATCGTGCCCCGCATAGCCCAAGGTCGCGGTCGGAGTCTGAGTCGCTGCTGTCGGACCTTCTGGTTTTGCTTCTGCTAGATCGACGATGGCTCGAGCTTCTCCGCGCTCTCCCTACGAGGGTTGCGGCTGCGATGATCATGTGCTGCACATCGCGAGCTGACTATGTCGCGATCTCGACTCCGTTCTGGAGTGTGAACAACTGGCTTGATTGCATGGGCCGCGAGTGCGAGCGATTTGATTTGCTGACGATGCAAGGCTGCTTGAGGGTCACCTGCTGGTGGCTCCATTGCTTTGAGGTAAGCTCCAACCGACAGCAGGCACCCTCGGCCGTTTTGGGTACTGGTATGCCTTCTTCATCCACCGTCATGAACGACCGTCCAGGTTTCGGGTGATGCATGTAAAATGCATACATGAACTTTGCACTTTAATTGCTTATATTCCAATCATATTTGCATCATATAAGGGTTATATCAATGTTTTATAATGATTTTTGGGAATATTCATTTATTTCCTATTTTTATGGAATTAACCCTGCACAGGCAGAAAACCCCGTTTTCTTATTTTAAATGTTTCAGGGACCCAAACATCAACGAAATCACCTGGAAATTTACGGGCGTCAATATTTGGAAGGAAGAAGACCTGTGGGCGAAGGAAGCGAGCAAACGGAGGCTCGAGGGCCAAACGAGGGGGGCCCACGTGGCCAGGTACTGTAGCCGCGTGGGACCCACCCATTTGGGCCTCGTGGCTCCGTTGCCTTCGATCTTTTCTCCACCGACATCGTCTTGACCTAAAAACGCCTATAAAAAAGGTCCCCCGACGTTCTCTGGAAGGAGCGTCGCACAAACACAGAAACACCGAAACGGAGATCAGGAGGTGCAGATTGGAGGGGGAAAACTCCGGCGGGGCGCTGCCGCGTGGTCTCCATCTTCTCCATCGACTTCTCCACCATCTCCATGATGAAGAGGGAGTAGTCCACCTCTGGACTATGGGTTTGTGGAAGTAACTTATGTATCTCTCCTCTCTTGAGCTTCACTAATTAGCACCGTATGAGCTGCTGAACATGATTACGGTCACCGTTGTAATACCTTTGTGGTGGATCTTTATGAGTTAATATATGTTTGAGATTGCAATGTTTGTTTCAGTTATGAGTATAGATGCATATTATGTACCCCGTTCTTGTCTACTTGTTTTGATCAAGCATGTTATGAGAGCGTGTGTGGGGGAACGTGTGCATTAGTTGGAGTAACGGGGGGTGGCTAGTGCAGTGAACGTGAGAGAAAGTTCTGCGATCCACTTTGGTATCTTTACCTTACTTTGTTACCTCACTAGGGATAAACTAAAATACCATGCTACCGGGGATGTGGCGTGACCATTGCCACTACTCCATGACTAGATCTAGCATGTTCTTATTTTCACTTCATGTCATGATACTTAATGCTATACTCTGAGTTATCTTAATTACTGAGGTGTTATGATTTAGTTCGCATCTTGGTGGACTGTTAGGACGTGATGCCAAAATATTTAAGTAACTTGTTATCAAACCCTGTGTTGCAATCTATGTTAACTGTGTGTGTTCCATTGTCTACCACTTTATAAAGAGAGAGTGCATTTGTGAAACCATGAACCCCAGTCCATTTTTAATTATAAGAAACACCTTTCCAACACCATATACCACTTTTCTATTTTCAGCCATCATTAAATCCGAAAATACAAAAATACTTTTCATCTTGCATACATTATTCAAAAACTCAAAAATATCATTTACCATTGCATCCACCATCATTGCATATTTATTTCTTGTTTGCATTGCATAACTATCCTGATATCATTCTTACACCTTGTGCTTGACAACCACAGGTAGGTTAAGGACCAAAACATCTAACCTTGTTTTGTAGGTAACCAAAAGAATGATAAGAAGATAAATCTACCACTTCAGATTCCCGAGAGTTCGATATTAAACCCTCGAGCCACCCTCGTGGGGAAAACTGTCTTCCACTTACTATACAGTCTGCACTTGGAGTCTCAACCTAATCCCGTTTACTTTTGCAGGTATCAAAGCCTTGCTCTTCGGATCATCAAGACGTTTTCTGCCGCCGTTGCCGGGAAATCGTAGCTGAGAGATTTATCCAAGGGTGTGCATCATCGCATTCATCTCACAACAAACTCAACGTCACCAACTTGTGCTAACACCTAATCTTGGGGAGGTTGCACCTACGTGAGCACCATCTTATCCATCTTTACTTACAAAGCAATTTATTTGTTTTGTTAGTGTCATTGCATATCATATCATATTTATTTCAGTTTTGCATAAAAAACTAAAAATACAAAAAAAAAACTTGCTAAAAATGGGAAAGAACTAAGCTGTGTGACTACACAAACACTCCTAATGATCAATTTATCACGAGAGCTATTGCCACACCTGAGATTAAAGCTGATAGTTATGAAGTAAGTCCTAGTTTGTTGAACTTGATAACTAGGGAACAATTTGGTGGTAGTGCTATGGAGGATGTCTCTATGCATCTTCA